>CACRXP010000178.1:424511-443584 GCA_902702965.1 Spirometra erinaceieuropaei | reverse complement strand
GCAGTGATTTATCTTTATACAAAGAACCGCTGTCTCTCGCCCCGTTCCCCCGTCGGCACATGCCTGTCTTAACTCCCTTTGACGATCGCGCCCCCTTGCCGCCAGCAAATTATTTTTTTCGGGTTATGTTTCTACTATGTCTTTATGCATTGGCAGATTACTTCCGCTTTTTTAAAGAAATGAGTTAACCTCTTCTTACGTGTCCCCTCCACTATTGTAGTTTTACGCAGCCATACGTTAGACGGTTTTTGCTTGACCAACAGACACCGAGTCTTGAGTTATGGGTCTTCTGAAGGCTATCCTCCTCCTCCTCCTTAGATTGCTGTCTCGCGGTCACTGACTTAATCGCGTTTTGGGTGTCCCGGGGTGAGGTGTAGTTGGTGGGCTAACTCATGAAATGTCAACAGAAATTCTGAAATGCGTTTTCGTTTTGAAAATAGGTCAGTATAGGTCAGTATATTTTAAGAGTAATAGGCAATGCCTTTGAAAACCCTATTGTAAACGGTACATGCAATATCTCACTATAAATAAACATGGTACTGAAATTTTGTCAGTAATATACACAGTTAACAGAATATTTTGCGAAAAAATGTAGAACCAAAACTTGTGAACATTCAGTTGTAGATGATTTCAGTAAAATGTTATGACAGTCATCCGCATTAGCGGTATGAGTATGCAAGGCGTTGGTTTAGCACCACAGAGCTGTTCTGTTCAGACAAGCGATAGTGTCCAAGCAAATATGCATCGAGTCTTTGCTTGAACGTCTCCGTGGTATCCGCCATTATTACGTCCTCGGGAAGCCCGTTCCAGGCACCGACGACTCGCTGTGAAAAACAGTATTTGCGAACGTCCAGGCGGCATTGGGATCCTCTAAGTTTTAGAGAGTTCCCACGCAGGTTTGTTGTTGTGGCCAAGGTGAAGAAATCGTCGGGGTTTAGGGCACATTCCCGGTTCCTCAAAATCCGATAGGCCTGTATGAGATCTCCTCGAACCTGCCTGTACTCAAGAGGAAAAAGGTCAAGTTCCCTAAGTCGGCAGTCGTAAGGTAAAGTCCTGAGGCCTTTTACAATTTTTGTTGCTCTCCTCTGAACTCTTTCTAGCAACTTATAGTCTTTTTTTAGCCACGGGCGCCACGCTTGGATTCCATATTCCAGATGCGAGCGAATGAACGCTCCGTATAATTTTCCAAATAACTCTTTGTCTATGTCCACGAAAGATCGTTTAATGGCAAAGAGAACACTAGTTGCTCTTTTGGATTGTAGATATAGTTAGCCTGCAACATAATTCTATAACATTTCAGTTGCCTCAGGATGTTGGCTTTCGAATGAACTACCTTCCGGCTGCATGCAAAAACTACATTGTAAAAAATGACCACTTAAGTAGCATGACTTTTTCTTATTGACTTTCGATGCCCCTAAAATTCCAATTATATTTCATAGAATACATGCACTAAAATATTCATTCTTTCACTCATCCGGTGGATAATTACGTCCTCCCGATTTTATACTCGAAGAAAGGGTAGGATTCGGTTCTCGTACTCATTTGGTAGAGAAGTTCGTTTTCTTCAAATTTTATGCTACAAGGGAGAGTATAATTCGTTTTTTTAAAAACTTTTCCAATTCTCGAATAATTTGGGACCCGCTCTACCGTTACACTTGGATTCAGGTTTTCCAACCTACAAGCCGTATATGTTCTGCGTACGGAAAACCACACATTTTTCTACGGTAATAAAGGGGACCATATAGGGTTCATAAAATTTAGCAGTGGATTTCATCCATACTGTTAACTTTACAAGCCACATTGGTAAATGCAGAGACATGACGATTTATGAACAGACATTTCACGGTATTTAAAAGTCCCACAATTAGAAACTTTTTTAAAACCGAACTATTTCCCTCCTCCGAGTATAAAATTAGATGTAATTATATACTGAATGAGCAAAAGAAGGAATGCTTTTTATGAAATATAACTCAAACTTTAATGGCATCAAAAATCAATGAGAAAATGCATGCGAATTATGTAGTCATTCATCACAGTGTATAGTTCTTCCATGCAGCTGGAAGAAAGTTCATCCGAAAGCTGGCATCCTGAGGCAACTGAAATACTATAGAAGTATGCTGCAGGCTGATTAGTTTCACAACCCTACTCAATTAATATTTTCGAAACAAAAACGCATGTCGGTTGACAATTCATGAGTTAGCCCACCTACTGTACTGCCCGCGCGCTCTGGCGGGACGCGCCGGGAAACCCCATCTCCCGCCGAAGTGTAGCGGCCGAGGACGTCAAGGGTAGCACACACCGGAGTAAGGAAACGCCGAGAAGAGCTCTTGGCCGGGGTAGACCTGAACGGAGCTGTTAGCATTCCTTGATACACATCCATACACAGAAGAAGAAGGCATGTCGAATAAGAGATAAAGTGTAATATGACGGGATTGCACGGGCAAACGTATAATAATCGTTAATAGTACAGGTAGGATGGTTACATCTGTAGAATGACCTGTCTGGGTGGAGAGACGATGCCAACATGCCAGCTAGTAAACCGGTGGGGAGCGCAGCGCTGGGGGCAACTGCAGGGAAGGGTCGAGGGAGTGCCGATGTAGCGAGGAGGCGAGCGGTTCGGACGATACGTTGCGTTACGGTACGACGAGGGGGAAAGGGATCGGCAGAAGAGAGAGGGAGGGACACCGGTTATTTTCACCGACACGCGACTAGGCCATCTCCATCCTAGGTCCTCGCGCAAAAAGTGTCATCTCATTCAAACAACTCTGTCCAAGTCCGGGGGCGTTACAGAAGTACAGCAGTCATTGCTACTGGCACGGGGTCTGGGACTCATGTCAGCAGTCTGCGTGGGACAAACGGTTTAGCTGACAAGTTGTCTACATTGTTAACTATTCTATGAGAGATGATATGCAGAGGCAGATGTCGAGTAAGGGGCGATTTCGGTCCATTAGGATGCGTTCTCTGTATCTCAGATAATTGCGGCAATGCAGGAACTTTTGGCCTTTATATTTGCCAGAACTATGGGCGCTCATGATTTAGCAGGCCTCGATGAGGTGGTAGTTTACTCACAGGAGTAGACGCACCCAAGGTCAAAGGCTGTCAGTCGAAATAACTCGGATATCCTTTGCAGTCCTGTAGTAATAACCTTATATTCCCTTTGCCCGTAAGGTTAGGAACAGACACGAGACTGTCATGCTGAGTAGGGGCCGTTGCCTAAAAGTGCTAAAGTGCATGCCGCGATAGTCAGTGGAACAACCGCGAGGGTTACCTCTGGAACCTCTTTGTCATGTCCGACTATACGATGGCCGAAAATTTCCGACGGGCCATTCAGTTCGTCAACGTCGGGATGTAGTAAAGAATAATTTTCTCTTGCATAGCCTTCGACTGTAACGTGGTGTGTTACTCAGCAGTACCTGGCGATACGATTCGGTTTCACGCAACGACAACCAAGGTTACGTTCTTCTACGACCGCTCCCCCGTTCCTCTTGTCATAGGCGGCGAGCGTTGGACATCTACCTGGATGATGATCTTCTCCACAGTCTCTACAATGAAGCAGGAGAGGCGCCCCATTACTGTATATTCGAAACATGCGCACTCATTTACAGATTGATCGACAATCTTGGTGTTCTACTGGACCGCCGACCCCCATGATCTCATCCTAAGCTAACCGCTAATTCGCTGAACCGAGTACAGACATTATTAACGCGTTCTCCCAGAAAGTTCAAGAGCTATTCGAATTGCGTCTTTTCGACTTAGCGTATTATATATGCGGCGGTTTCAACCCACCTGAATCCTAGTCATGAGGGTGTTCATCTCAAGATCGACTCCAAGGTTTAGTTGGAACTGCGGCAGGATGCATAATAAAGTTGGTTCACGGTTGTTAAACAAGGTTGCGTTTGTCGGCTGTGCCAGTTTATTCGTTGGAATAAACCCACCCGAGACCAGAGGCTATGCCAGTAGACATTCAGAATAATTCGAATAATCATTGTGGTTCTATGGCAATAAACACTAAAATTAACAGATCACGGTAGAGTAAACAAGTAGACGAGGTGACTATATGTGCAGCGGCGCAAGTGACACCGACGCGAGGTGGTCGATTTAAAAGCAAACGAGAACAAAGAGGAGTGAGAAAATAACGATGGAATCGACGAATGACAATGCAGAAACAAAGAAAGCGCGATCCGGGCAAAGTCCGATTACTATAAACCAACTAGGAACAAATGAAACAAGCACACAAACTAACGAGCGGGACATCACGGTCCTTATATCTATGTCATTTGCGGTAGGGTCTCATAGCAGCTGGTCAGGAGCCGTTTTGAGGCACATGTTGGGGGAACTTAGAGGAATCCTGCGTGTCGCTGGTGTCACCTGGGTTTGTTAGAGTCAAGATGGGGTCCGAAGGTACTTCGGTCAGCTCAGCAAAGGTGGATGGCGGAGAGCGTTAGAGACAGATGTAAATATCTGACTAAGAGACGATATTCTCCATGTGGAAGCCATTTGAAAAATATACTTTCAATAAGTCCTCACACGGCTACATGCTAGGTTGTAAGGCAACGTCTACAACCACACAATCCCCCCCCCAATCCAGCGTCAATGTTAGCTGAAGGTAAACCTACTTCACAGAATCAGAAACACCTATTCTGACCTCTTTTTATCCGGTCTTTTTAGCCAGAAACTCGCGAACAGTAATGAAAAATCCACAAACGTCGAAACTACGCTGAAATATCACAGCTACTAGTGATTTAGCCCTCTACGAATGTCGTAGGAACATCACTGTCGGAAAAATATAACAAGTGATATTTAGGGTTCTGTGTTAGACAGTACAGAAGAAAATCAAAATAAACAAACACGCTCAGATACTAGATGAAGAGGAAAAAAACATGAAAATACTTGTTTACAGACTGATCACGGAGTGTTCAGGCAGTCTAAAGAAAGTAGGACTCGTATTGTGGAAAGTCTGAACTAGGTAAGGGAAGGAAGGCGTTGTGAGGAGGGACGACGGAAATCGCTTTATTCTACGAGAAAACGAGGCTTGTTGACGAAGTCCTCACCGAATGTGTATATTGTGAGCGCAGACACCACGGAGGCAGTTCCCCAAAACAGGAAGTACATGAGGCGTTCGCTCCAGATGTCCGCTGGGAAGTAATCAAAACACAAGACGAGGACTTAGCGCCATGCCTCATGACTGACCTTTCTTTTAAATAATGTTTACTTTTATGTGTTAAGTAGAAATGCTTTAAAAACTTCAGGAAATTACCACCAGGGAATATGAGGCACAGCACAGACATCGAAGTGGCAAAGGCAAAGACCATTGGCAGAAATTTGGAACGCAGGACCGAGTCGGATGCATTTTCACGGGTTAATCTCTTGGGTAAGCCATCTGAATCGAACACTGAATAATGTCCCAAAAACAAGTTGAAGGCATCTTGAAGGTAGCCGTCAGCAAAGTTATTCAGGTAGTATCTTTTCGCCGAATGATAGCCATCCAGTAGCATTCCGGTCAACGTACGTTTACCTGAAAGGAACACGCAGACAAATCAAAAATATGGAACCCAGGGAAGCTGTCAGATTTAAATGGAGAGTCAATACAAAGATAACGCATGAAGAAATGGACAACAGTTGACGAGTAGACAGGAAGAGGGCAAGTACTGTGGTTTCGGACGCTGCTCTCCCAAAAACTTAACGACATTCAGTAATGCTATAATACTTACGAATGGTTAACTCTTAAGACCTACTAGGGGAGGTAGAGAGCGTCAACCAATTTCAATTAAAAATCAACGGCAGCTTCCAACTAATTCGCAGAAATCGGCGGAGTATGGCCCGGACTTCAAACTAAAAAAAAAACGGACAGCAGGGCTCGGGACAAAATGAAACCGTTCCTACCCCGAGAAAAATGCGTGCTACTTTTGTGGTTATGTAGTTGCACCTGAGGTAAAAAAAATCCCAACCGCCTGTAATATGGGACTGGTTGAAACAGGGGGCTTTTGCAGGTGGGGCCGGGGAAGACACAGGCGACGAGGTCAAGTAATTGTCTGCAAAAGGATGGCTATTGCGAACGCGCGGTAACCACAATTGACCTAGATGAGTCTATTAGCATATCTTATGGCTTCAGAAGTGTCGGACAAACTTTTCATTGACCTGCTGATCGAGCGTCGTTTAGTCTGAAGAAACTAAGAAACGGCAATTTCAGAACTGGGGTATCTACCAGAAAGCAGACGAATAATTCTGGAGGACCCACTGACGGGCCGAACCCCTCGCAGCTGTGCCATGCAGCGGCATAATATCGGCGAAACTCGCGCGTCCGGGCTTTTAGCTAGTACCTGTGCTGCCAAGTATGGTATATCGTGCTATCGCAGTATATACCACCGGCTTCCCGTTAGTATTTTATGAAAATTATGCGACTATTCCGCAGTGCCTGATGGACTTCGGCCCAAATATTTATATCAAAATTTAGTCCAAGCCTACAATTTTCAAACAGACTGGTTGCCGATTAATTTGTGAGGAAATTAAAAAGCTGCAGTCTGAACTACCTCCAGACCCTTGTGAGCATGAAGCTCAATTTTGGTTAGACTCCTACAGTGTTGGTATAAATCCAATCAGCGGTTCGGTGTGTCAATCCTAGTGCCCTAGGGCCGTATAGCGGACTCAACTGAAAACAAATCATTAAGGGCGATTGTTGCGTCTATCGCGAAGCTCGGCGTTTTTACCGGCTACACCGGTTTCGGTGGATAAGCAGTTAGCACCCTGGCTTTGGGAGACGTTGTCCAGTAGCCTCATAACCACCAAACGGCATTTTCGCGGACTCTTATATAGCGATTAAAGAGATGGAATGGGACGTGAAATCCCGTAATGGCAGCCAGGCAGGCAGCTCGCTCCGGCCACGTTGATCCGCCGCTTCCCGTGCACTCATTAACACAAACCTGTTGGTGAAGCCATTCGTTAAAGGAACATCTGGCAATCATCTTGGTCATAAGTCATTTCCAGAACAAATCCCATCTTCGCCTTAGGTGATAAATAGTGAATGACACTCCACTGTCTCCATTTAGTTCGCTCGTTTTTTCCACGTCCTTATATTTGCCA
This sequence comes from Spirometra erinaceieuropaei, assembly GCA_902702965.1. Classification (NCBI taxonomy): domain Eukaryota; kingdom Metazoa; phylum Platyhelminthes; class Cestoda; order Diphyllobothriidea; family Diphyllobothriidae; genus Spirometra; species Spirometra erinaceieuropaei. The sequence goes on along the minus strand of CACRXP010000178.1, from coordinate 436,504 downwards.
AAGGCGAGGAAAATTAGATGGCCGACGCCTCATCACCAATCGACGCATAACCGAGTAGGCGCATGTCCTATCTTTTTTTTCCTTCTTTGTGTAAAATCCTGGTCGGTGTGCGATGTGGACCAGGGAGTAAGGTGGTACGCCCAGGTGGAGTTTCCGCCGTGTCATCACCTGCACCTTCTCTCGCCACCTCTTGACTCTGTCTTGACACCGGATACGGCTAGCGGAGGAGGAGTGTGTGGTAGACGCAGAGCAGGTCTACTATCACTATAGACGAATTCATCCGCGAATCGCCGTTACTGTTCTTACCCTGCCGTGGAGCACACAGTGGAAATTGTCAGTTAAGAAGGGTCGGACTGTCGAGGTAGATCAGCATGCCTGTGGCCTCACGTAGGAGACGTGGGCGACCTTGGCACAGTCGAGCATTAAACAAAGATGTCGAGCATCATAGTGATGGCGGCTGTTGGCCACAACAACCGATATACTGTCACCTTTGTGACTCAGCGGCAGATCTATTAGAGGCTGTGGCTAGAATATGCCCAGCATGTAATGATAAATAGGCCTGATGCAATTATTCCTGTCATTCAAGTCTCTGAAGCAAAACCCCTCTACAATAATGATGGGCGGATGTAGCAGTGGCGGTGGTGGTGTTGTTGTTGTTGTGAACAAGGTGTGGTAGTACTCCTAGGTGCGGATCCGGCCGAGCCAGCCACCTGTACCCTCCGGTCTTGTTTGACTATATCTTGACACCAGACTCAGGTTGGGAGGAGAGAGTGCACCTGCTGCCCCTTGCTGCGGAGCACGCGGAAACGACGGTCGGACTGTCCTGTGGTAGTGGTGGTCGTAATAGTAGTATTGGTATTAGTAGCAGTAGTAATAGCAGTAGTGGTAGTAATAGTAGTAGTAGTAGTAGTAGTAGTAGTAGTAGTAGTAGTAGTAGTAGTAGTAGTAGTGGTAGTAGTAGTAGTAATAGTAGTAGCAGTAGTAGTAGCAGTAGTGGTAGTAATAGTAGTAGTGGTAGTATTAGTACTAGTAGTAGTAGTAGTAGTAGTCGACCTACCAGTGCGTGTAAAATCCGTTTTCAAGGCCTTCGTGCCACTGTACTGAACGGAGAGTACGTCTGCATTGTCGGCCCAGACGTCCTTGAAGGCCTGCTCAAAGTCAGGCCAGATGGTCTGCATGAAATCACTTTTCTCTCTACTGAAGCTGCTGACAGCAGACGCCAAGTGGGCCTGCTGGAGGCCCAGTTCCAGGGCTTTCCGTGCGATCATCGACTGTACCACGTTGGTGCGATCGAGACAGTCGATACAGTTGGTGCGGAAAACACCCGTCTGGGAGTCCTGCACAACTGAGCCCGTGAGAGTGGGACCGGTAGAACGCAACCGGAGATGCCTGCGTGTAGAGGGGAAGAAAAGCGAGATTAGGCTGCAATACTTCTGTGGGGTCTTTTCTAAAATGACTGCAGCGCTCTCTACGTGGGACAGGGCGATCGACAAAAAAGGTAGCAGCTAAACTTACAGGCAGGATCCGTGTGCTCCAGACGTGTGCAAACCCCTGGCGGGTAACACGCAGGTGAATCGAGACAGTGAGCAGGCGAATGACACGCAGACGGCATGAAGGCAATTCTAGGTGCGTCTACGATTCACTTCTTTGTGACGGCTAGCCACAAACGAACTTGACCCTTTTTACTAGTGGTATTCTGATGAAATAATCCTTCATCGTCTCCTTCAAACAATCCTGAAATGACTCACATTTGTACCGATCTGACAGGTCAACGTGACGAACGCTGCCCACCGTCCAGTGGGCCTTTACCAGCCGCCGTCCGACATACACCTGAAATCTTAACTTACTGCACTCGGGCGTCGGACATGTGCACCTGTCATCTAGCCTATGAACTACGAGGAACAACCGCCCCACCAAGTAAACGGTGACCCGCGACCTACAACTCGGTCGATCCTTGGACTCATACAGGGTCATCATCTGTGCGCTCCGGACGGAGGACGTGACAATATTCTGCCTATCAGCAAAAGCTGCGCCCACTGTTATGCGCGATGACGGTAATCTATCAGACAGTAGACAGAAGCCATTACAGTAGATGTGCAATATCACGAGATGTTAGCTGAAATTCTGAAGTGTGTCGCCGATTAGAAAAGATTACTTGGGTGGGGCTGTAAGACCAAATGTCGTGTTGCATAATCACAAGAAACGTCAGACGTGTCAGGATGCCGGCGTTTTAACGGGCTTCTTTCTGGTCGCATGCAAAAACTACATTCTGTAAAAAATGATTACTTAGGTAGCATGAATTTCCCTCGTTTATTTGCAATGCCCTTATATATTCAGATAATTTTATGTAAAACATGAGCAAAATATCCTCTCGTGTGCTTATTTGGTGGCAAATTACTTCTTCTTCTTAAGACTTTATACTTGAAGGAAGCGTATCTTTCGTTTCAAAAAACCTTTATTCCGGAATAATTTTGCAACCGACCTTCCGTTACACTTGCAGCCAGGGTTTCCAAACTACAAGCCTTATATTTTTCGCATACGGAAAGCCACACATTTCTCTACGGTACTAGGAGGCGACTATATGGAGTTCATAAAATTTGGCGGTAGATTATAGCCATATTTAAACCTACGAAGTAGCATTATTAAATGCAGAGACACGATGTTCTATGAAAGGGAATTTCATTGTAATAAAAATCTCACAATTAGAAACTTTTCAAAAACAGAATAATATTCTTCCTTCAAGTATGAAATTTAACGTAGGAGTAAATTTCTACCAAATGTGTAAAAGGATTAATTTATGCATGTTTTCTGTGAAATATAGTTTAATTTTTAGGGGCATCAAAAATCAACGAGAAAAGTGCATACTACTTAAGTCGTCATTTTTTTACAGAGTGTAGTTTTTGCATGCAGCTGGACGGATGTTCATTCGAAAGCCGGCCTCCTGCGGCAACTGATTTATTATAGATTTATGCTACACGGTGATTAGTTTTACATCCCTGTTTAATTAGTCTTTCCGAAAAGAAAACGCATTTCGGAATTTCGGTTGACATTCCATGAGTTAGCCCACTTACTGTAGGTGCAAGAAATCATCAAAAGGAGATAATGTTTTTGAAACATAAGGGAGCTAAAGAGAGACAGTATGCGGGGGAGTTATGACTGGGTCTGGGTTTATCCCTTTTTTCCGATTGTATATGGCATAGAAGCAAGTACGTTTACTGACATTCGGGATTTTGTGTTTCCACGAACGCAGACTCTGGCGGAGCCGGAATGGTAGAATCAACCGGTGAGTACAGGCCTGACCAGTTCCTTCTGACTTGCCAGCTATCCTACCCGTAATTGAGAACGGAATGAAGTCAAACACTCCTGCCGAAATAAAACAGGCCTTTACACCAATGGTGCCTGTAGTCACTAGTCGCCGTCCGATCGCTTCAACCGGCCCACGCTCTGCTTACGCCGTCGCGGCATAGGACATGCAGTAAACATTGACCGTAGTCCGGAAGGCAAAAGGAGATTTGGTTGAGGCAGTACAACATCTACAGAAGTCCCCGATGGCTACATCTTCTGGCGGAAGAACTTACAAGGTGCCCAGACACTAGAGTAGACAACATGAATGGAACAGCAGGACGGACGACAAAGCGGACAGACAACTAACCGCATCGCGACGATCTCCGGTTCCAATCGGTCGAGGAGGATGCTCAGACGATGCCACTTAAGGGCGGAACATTCCCGATGGAAGTCAAAGGACTCATACCTGGATTGGTGGAACAAAAAATACGGCGATAAGAAAAACAAGGGATGAAAATTAAATGACAAAGTAATCAAATGGCCCAACGGGACGAGTGGGTTCCGTAACGCGATCAGTGCACGCCCCCCTCTTAATATAACCGATCGCAACCAACGGGAAAACGAACCCGCAGCTCAGTGGTTGGAGTGCTAGACTCCTAGCCAACAGGTTGCGAGTTAGAGGGCCCCCGGGGTTGGGTATGGCTGCCCGATGAGGGCCAACAAGCCAGAAATGGCCGCTCCAGTCTCCCTTGTCTTTGTCAGTAATGATATTCAACCAAATGGTCACCGACTGACACCCGGTCTGAGATTACAGAGTTAAGGGCGCTCCAAAAAGCAGAAGAAGCCAGTGGCAAGGCTATTACTATTTCGGCTGTCAAACACAGTACATAGGCGTTGAAGTTATGAGTGCTGGCTGAAAGTGTACAAGTTTAGAATTAACTGGAGGATATTTACGTGTACGGCGAGCGGATGTTGTAGGAACTGCAGTGCTCTAGATCTGTCATCTTCTTGAAGGAACCAACGGTTAGATGGTGGTTGGTAGCCCTCCCGGTGCCGAAAACTCCCAGGTGCCCGTCTTACGGGACCGGCGGTAATAGGGGCTATATGGGTGGGGCAAATGAGTGGAGGCGTAAATGGCGCTTGTAGTGTATGCCTGGAATTGACGCTCCTGCTAAAGTGAAAGCCTAATTCAAATAAGGTGAAAAATGCAAGGAGGGTATGGAAATGAGCATGGTTAATTAGAACGGTATGCGGAATAAATGCAGCCTTGCCCCAGTTTGGAAAGAATAGCAACGGAAGGTGAGCAACCAATGGGAAGAAGGCGGTGTGTCTTAAGGTCATTCCGCAGTATGTGCGATAGTACTCAAACCGACAGAATGGGCATAAGAACACGAGAATCAAGCAGCGGCACGCAGGACGGCATAACACAAGCGGAGTAAGACTTTAATGCCAAGAATATGTTTGGGCGGAAGAGACAATCCGCAGATAATAGTTTATTGCCACTGTGGCCACATTAAGGATTAAAACTATAGCAGTAGTTGTGTCCTATACGCGAGAGGCGTAGTATACGATGTAAAGAGGAATTAATGGATGGTAATGAGAAGCATGATAAATCATAATCCGCCTGGGATAAATCTTTCGCCTTTTACTAAAGATTTCGTTGTGGGGGGTGCCATGCAATGAATCTATATAGGTATTTTTGCACCGCCCTCGTTCTCGGGACGGTTAAAGTGAACAAGAAAGTCACCCTGACAGGGCTTCTCGCGTGCACTCCCAGACATAATGAGAGCGTAATCACAGTTACTGAGATCGAGACAGTAGGTACAATTGTAGAATCAGTAGGCAGGACTACCAACTACCATCCTGCCGAACCAACATTAATTGAGCAGTTCTTCCAACAGCGAGTCAATCGGCTACTCCGCCACTGGCCCAACTACATGCACGCAGAGAAGAGGTGCAAATTTGATCTTAAATACGGCATTTACATTTGGGCTTCGCTGGTGTTAAGGCGCTATATAGGTTATCTGGTTCAGTTCATTAAATGTCGGCCGAAATTCTGAAATTATCCTCCGACTAGAAGGGATTATCTGGATGGGGGTGCGATATAGACTGTCATGCAACATAGTCCCAAGATATTCCAGACATGACAGAGTGCCGGCTTTTAAACAGGCTTTGGTTCAATCACCTGAAATAACTGAACTCGGTAAAAGATGACTACTTAAGTAGTGCGAGTTTGTCTTACTGATTTTTTGATGGTTCATTAAGTTCAAATATGTCTTACTGAAAACACGGACAAAACATGCTTTCTTGTAGGTAGGTAAGTTCAAAAAAGATGTTTGTATTTGTTTTTTTCAGATCGTGAAAAGTGTCTGTTCATACAGCTATGCAACTGCCTCCTCGTTATTGTCGTTTATTAAATATGCAATGTGGTTTACATCCATCGTGAAAAATTCTACGAGTACTGTAGGACAGCTTCTTAACTGCGTGAGGAAATGCATGATTTTCCTTGCATGCAATATGAAAACCCTAACCGGAAGTGCAAATACATGAAATATATTAAAATTGATAAGGACATCGCATACATACTAGGAGGAATTCGCACGGCCTGCAAGAGGCTCATTCACAAGCCGGCATGCCTGAAATGGCTTGGGATCAGGCCACACGGCAGTCAGTATTACAACTCAGCCAAGTATTCCCTTTTAGTCGAAAAGATATTTCAGGATTTCATGAGGCAGGACGGCTGCTGTAAAGCCACAAGAGCCGCCACTAAAAGCAATGCATACCATCATTTTACCGGAAAATCAGAATAAAGCCGTCGTGGAGAGGGGAAGAAAATGCGCTGCGGACCAATCAGGTATCAAGAACAAGGAGGCATTTGGTGATTGAGGAAACGCCAAACGTTCTGGCACACCACGAAAAAACAACTGTGTTAGATGATTCATCTAACCCCCTCCGGAGCAGTTCAGCTGATCAGAAACACGCATCAGCAGGTAGCCATATCGGTGTCAAGGACAATAATCAGGAGGGACAAATACAGGGGACTGAGAGGAAGATGTAAGCCACTGGCGCATTCCAGAAACAGGCGGAACAGATAGGGGTTTATTGGAAAAAAACACCTGGCCCACAGCTCAAACCTAGAGAACAGCCCCATGTAGGCGGATGAGATAAAGTTGGACTTTGTGTGATAAGAAACATGAAAGGAAATGTTCGTGATCCGAAGCACGAACGAAACACAACGGAGGCGGTATTATGGCAGCCAATAAAACGGGCTCCTTGCGCTTTGTGGCTTCTGAAGTGTTTAGGGCGCTTCGCAGAACAGATGAACGTTAGCCGGGGGTACGTTGCGAAAACAGGTCGGCAAAGAAGTGCCACCATAAGATCCACGATTACGCCACTTTGTCTCATTGCCCTAGGTCTCAGGAAGGGGAAGAGATCGTATATTAAATGAGAGTATTTCGCACATAACTCATCGCCCAATGCCTGCATGTCAGATCTTATTCAGCACTGAATTCGAATTCTACTATGTTGTGGTAGACAGGTAAAGAAGTGGTAGAGGGGCGTTCACCGATCGCGTTACGGAACTCACCCTTCCCGTCGTGCCCTGGGGTCCTCTCGGGCCCCACCAGTAGCCACATATATATATATGTATATGCAGAAGGATATTACCAACAAAGACATGGGAGACTGGAATGGCCATTTCTGGCTTATTAGCCGTCGTCAGCCAGTCATACTCAACCCCGGAAGTGTGGCGCACCCAAGGCTCGAACTCGCGACCTGTTTGGTAGAAGTCCACGCCTAATCACTGAGCCACGAGCCCGTTTCCCTGTCGGTTTTCGGTCGGGAATATAAAACGGTAGATGGCGCTCATCGATCGTTCTTACGAAACTCACTCGTTCCGCTGTGCCTTATGGACTCTCTCTCTTGAGCCCAACCAGCAGCCGCATAGCGGCGCACGGTATATATAGGCAGAATGGCATTACCAACAAAGACAAGGGAGACCGGAATGACCATTTCTGGCTTATTAGCCGTCGTCAGCCAGTCATACCCAACCTCGAAGTGTGTAACACCCGAGCCAGAATGACATTACCTACAAAGACAGGGGGGACTGAAATGGCTATTTCTGGCTTATTAGCGTCGTCAGTCAGTGGTTAGGGCGTTGGACTTCTATCCAACTGGTGGCGGAACTGGCTGACGACAGACAATAAGCCTGAAATGGCCATCTCAGTTTTCCCTGTCTTTGTCGGTGATTTCGGATAAAGACGTAACAACTTCGCCAAATGTTTAGTCTACTGTGGGTCTATATGGTCATTAAAGTGAAGGACCTACTTGAGCTCATCCTGATCGACGGACTGCGACGCGATGGCATAGGAGCGACACAGACGCCTTTCCATACCTTTCTCGTCAAGCAAATTAATTGCTATGGTACGCCCGTAGCGTTGGGTATAACAGACATCATGGAAGTGTTGTTTTAGGATCTCCACTTGTTCTGGAGCCACGTCAATCTGGCCGAGCTGTTCGTTATTCTCTCCCTCCTTATCACTCGCGGAATCCTTTTCGCCATAACCAATCTTCACTGGCGGCTTGTACTTGAGGTCGGGTCGCTGACTCCAGAAAAGGGGAACTGATCCCCGAATCTGAAAAGTTCAGAAAAGACGAGCAGCTGATCAGTTGTGACAAGAGGAACAGTAGGGCTGGTGGCTTTTTTCCTCAGACGCATGCGAATGTCAAAAGCAGAACGCAAGGGGTGAGGAGTAATTCTATGAACAGCACTCACTTTAAAGACAATGCGAACGGATACATTGAAATTGAAGGTCAGGCATTTCGAAGAGACAATTTAGTGAATAAGTTTCTAAAACGCATTCCTTAGATTACCCCTACTGGTCACTCGCTTATCACAACCGAGGATATCTATTTTCGTAGGAGTGAAGTTTGATTCGGTTGATAGGTGGATCGTTTCAATGGTTGGCGTTGCAGTGCATCCGTTATACTGGGGGTTTAATCCTGACCCTAAATGTACGCTGGGAGTGAGCGTAGATGAGCGTTACGAGTTGAGGTTGCGGTGCGGACAACACCACCACCAGCAACGTGGACTCGATCCCGACCTAAGTGGGAATGCTCACGCATCGGCCTGGTCGGTCACTCGCAAACCCATCGCAGTATGACAGGCGAACCAGTGCCACGGGCACCTACATCACTCATCGCAACCGCCTTCACTGTGCACACTGCTCACGCGCATTCACTCATCGCACGGCGGGGTCCACTGCAATGTCGACACTCGACAACTCTTCCATCTCCAGCACTACCAACTCCCAATCCACCAGCGCGGCCACCGCTAGCAGCATCACCGTGACCGACTCTGCAGCTCCCAACCTATCCCGCCTACACTGCCACACCGCAAATTTACCTTACGCATCGGCCTGGTCGGCCAGTTGCGACTCCATCGCATAGATACTGGCAAACCAATGTCAGAAGCACCAAAACAAGCTCGTCGTCATTGCCTCAGCTGTCCGCATTGCCATCGCACAGTCAGCCTAGTTTGTCTCCATAAAAAACCACGGCCAAACACCACAGGCATGACCACATCACCACACCATAAACACTAGCATCACACCGCAGGCGAGAAGCAGGCCCATCTCACGTAAGTGGGATGTGTGTTCTTCGGCATCTCTGTTGCGTGTGAGATCCGAACAGTCAATCCCCTTTATGTGGGATCTCGGTGTGTTGTGTGGGAAGCGCCAGGTCATGCGTGCGGCGCGCGCTGGCTGGCTCTGCCATACGCCTTCCACAATCCCAGTATCAGTTAGTAGGCCCGTACGGACGGTCAACAGGTGCATGATACAGGGAATAGAGTGAGAACGACCCTCAGCGCATTTTCCTCACTGGTGCGCTCAAATCTACCACAATGGTTAAAGACCACGGCGGCTTAGAAGACTGCCAACTAAAGTGATTACTCGATCCTCCTCTCAGCAGGGCGGAGTCTGACTGCAACAGTTGCTTCTGAATGTGGCCTTCACGGCACTCTCACTCAGTTTGGATTCAAACCGCCCTCCCCCTCCCCTTATTGCGTGGAATCCTGGTGCTTTGTGTGTGGAACAAACGTGACACGCCTGGGTGCGGGCCAAAGCCGCGCCAACTACCTGCGCCCTGGTGGTGGCGGTAGTGGACTGCGCCGCTTGCGATTAACGAATGAATTATCTACTACTTATGTGAGACGGTTCATGTGCCTGCACAGTATAGAAGCGTCGAGAAACACGGGCCTTGGGCATGTTGACTTGACTCGCAACAGCGCCATCGTGGGCCTAGACAGCCTCGTTGGTCCAAGATCCAAGGTCATTGTTGATTTTGTCGCTTTGCCCCTTCCAGGCCGCGGGTAGTCCCGAGAACGCTTCTGTCAAGTTTTAAAATCGGGAAGCGGTCGTGTCACTTCACGGTGTCCGATTTATCATATATACTCATCGGTCGGAAGTGCATTAAGCTATAATAGGACTGAAATAAACCTATTCTTGTGCAAACGGGACCAATGGACGCTGCGCGACTGGCAGCAAGGCAGAAAATGTTCGTCACTGGACGTCATCTGAAATGTGCACTGTCCGAGAGGCGGGAGAACGGAGAGTTCTGGATGCTGCGACCCAGAATTGCACTAAAGGAGGGTTATTATGTAAAGTATCATAGCACGAGAAGCGCCCTTTTTAAGCCAGTGAGTAAAACCAGAGGGGCACAAACACTCAATTACCTAGATGCTAATAGACAGTTTGGAGGATAGTAAGAGGACTCCGACACTAAAAAAAATAGAAAACAGGCACAAACCTGTACAAAGGAGAAAATATGGCTGGGTGGAATGTACACAATCTGCTCCGTTTCCACTGTATTGGCGGCATTTGCGTCCTTGTCCACTCCACGGGCGTAGAAGCGTGTCCCTGCGCGGAAGACTGATCGACGTGAGATAAGTGCATAACAGGGCGTATCCTTGGGTGCATTAAAGGAACTAGCAGTAGGTGTTGGAGGCTGCAAAATGCCCACAAAACCAAATATCACTGGGGTGATGAAGCTCTCGAGCTTGGGCCATGAGTAGACGGGAGGTGCACTTAACGCCGCAGAAACAAGGCCACACCAATCATCCAGAAGAAATCCATTCCACATAAACCGCCTTTCTGCCTGTAAGGAATATCACGGAAGGAAGCAAGAGTGTAAGTAGCTGTTTTTAGAACACAATATACCCTACTTCCTCGAAAGGCACTTGGTGGCTTTGCGCGCGCCTTCTACAGAACCCGGTCGATTAAGAGGGATAAGAAGTCTTAAAAAGGCTAAAGTGGCGCCATCGGAGAGTAGCTGTAATGCCACAATCATTACAACGACCACCTGTAGAGTACAAACTAATGCTACAGCTGATAAGACCTATTTGATTAAATCGCCCAGTGATTGATCAACGAACGGAACTTTTAGCAAAATCAACAGGTAAAACCATAAAGGAAAGTTAGTAAGAAAGTAGGTTGATCAATGCAGGGGACTTAGATGGGGGTCACATTTTACAAATCCAATGAGCACCCAAAATACGGTCCTTCGTCGAGAAGTGGTAAAGGTGATGTAGAAATGCCAACTGAAGTAAACCCAATAACGGGGGCAATCTATGGCATCACCAGCACTCACCAGCAGCGACGCATACAATTTAAGTAAGTCATGAGATCTGTGGATAACTGAGTGAGCAAAATGCACAGAGGGACATTTTCAACCTCAAGGTGTCATACTTCTTTGAAAACGCGTCAAAATTGGTGCGGCCTCGCTGGCACAATCGATTGAGACCAGGGTTACTGTTCTGCCCATTGTGATATGGGGTTACGGAGGACACTACACAAATGAGAAATCAAAAATAGGTCGAAAATATCAAATGACAGCAGTAGGCATAATCTACCTGGACTTTGATGATGTCAGAAAGTCTGGCCGAACAGTATATTTCCTGGCACTTTAGACTTGTTTTCTATTTTACGATCATTCAAATGACCCCGACCCACTTTACCAAACGAACGGATTGTTTCGTACTTTTTCTTATAGACCTTCACATGAGTATTCCTTCTTTTGTTGGAAATACCACATAAACAAGGCTGGCCATGAAGAACAACCCAAAACTTTAAATGAAGAATGGTAAATATAGATATGATTTGGTCGTTCAACAGCAAATCGTGTTCTTATTGAAAACCGACATAGGGCAAACCCATGCTGTAAAAGTCATCAAATCCCCTCTCTCAATTGTCTAGGATCAACATCTCCAAGTTCGAAGTAGCTTTAGGTCTGAAACGAGAGAAAATGGAAACAGGAATGGCAACGGCGGCAGCTGCCAAGGGGAAGTAGTTCGAGGCAGGTGTCTGCGCTTATGATACAAAAACGATTACTGATCGTCAGCCACCTACCCTTTCAAAAAGGTTTTGCCGCTTTGCATCTGGACCCAGTTCTGATAAGCGTTGTTGGGAAAGAGTTAAGTCGTAGGTGTGGGAGAAGTAGAAACCTTCGATTCCTAATACGTGTTTGAGCATTTCAATGTAGGTGGTTTCAGTTTCCATCTAAAATTTCTACATGATATGATTAGATGTGAAAACTACCTCTTCCTCGTTCAAATTTGACGTTGATTTGGCAAACGGGTGCACAGAAAACTCAAGAGCTCTATAAATCTTGTGGCCAAAGAGTTTGCCAACTAATTCTCTCTTGTCAATAGT
>CACRXP010000178.1:376403-416180 GCA_902702965.1 Spirometra erinaceieuropaei | reverse complement strand
GGCCTGTAAGCCGGCAACGTTCTTGGTAAGACAAATGTCGGTGTTCCGGGGTTAAAATTCTCTTAGTAAAAAAGTGTTGAACCGATTCTATTTTCTTCCGCTCAGTAGCACGCATGAGGCTAAATGAAAACGAACAGTATTCTAGACCAGGTCTAACGTACATGTTGAAAAGGCGCATTCTAATGTCCCTAGTTTTAAAGTTTCGGAGGATAAACCCGGTCGTTCTACGTGCTTTGGAGACTAGCAAGGCACAGTGCTCCGAGAGATTGAAACTCTTGGAGTATGATACGCCCAAATCCTTTATGACCCTTGGCACATTTATTGCGTGACCTTCAATACTTAGTTGAGGTTGACGGTCGTCGCCAACCACCATGACTGAGCACTTATGCCAGGAAAGAGAAAGGCGCAATGTGCGGCACCACTGGGCGAAAGCCTGTAGATCGCTCTTTAGGAGCTCAAGCACGATGTCATGATCTTCCGGCTTATATCGATATGCAACTTAAAGATCATCGGCATACATGAAAGGCCCACCATTATGAAATAAATCGGGTACATCATTAACGAAAAGGCTAAATAAAAGCGGGCCGAGTACACTACCATGAATGACTCCACTCCTCACACGTGTGGGGTTTGAGATGGTATTGGAAATCTTAACTCGTTGTGTGCGAGTGCACAAATAAGAGGATATAAAATTCAAAAGTTTGCCACCTATTCCGAAAGAGGAGAATTTCAAGAGGAGAAGAGCAGGGTCAACACAGTCAAAAGCCTTAGTGAAATCGAAATATACTGTGTAAAGAGCAGAACCATGGTCCCTAGATTGGAGAACATAGTCAAAGAAAGAGAGTTGACAGGTGTCACAAGATCGAGCTTTGAGGAATCCATGCTGAGCAGCACTCAGTAAGTTATTCGCTGTTAAGTGACACATCACCTTATCCTTGATCAATGTCTCTAAGCTCTTCGAAACTGCAGGGAGGGTGTTTATTGGCCGAAAGTCAAATGATGTAGATTTGCCGTGCTTAGGAATGGGCAAAATGTGTGATTCCTTCCACAAGGTAGGGTAAGTTTCACTTTCAAGAGCAAGATTAAATATCTTGCATAAGAGGGATGGGAAGATCGTGTTTGCATCGGCTCTTAAAATGCTTACTGGGACACCATCAGCGGCTGGACTATAAGATTGACGAAAACGCCGAATCGCAACAGTCACATCCCACAGAGTGAAACTTATAGTTTTTAGAACTGCCCCGGTCAATGACTGGATGGTCGGAAGCGGAGTGGTCGAGTCTTCAATAAACGTTTTGGACAGGAAATCATTGAAGCTATCCGCGGTTAACTGGGCATCAACTATGGGATTTCCGAGATCGTCTTGAAGGATGGGATACTGCGTCTTTCTCTGAGTTCGTATTTTTCTAGAGAAAAGTTTCGAAACACTTAACGAATGGTTTTCGGTAAAGTGGACCTCTTCGGCTAGCTGTTTTTCTTCAGACAATCTCTTAGCTCGATCAAAAATATCACAAATCAAGGGCAGAACAGAAACATCGTTCTGCAGATGGAAACGACGATAAAGCCTGCGCAATCTGCGACGAAAGGGTAAAGGTAGGAAAATCTCATCCTCAACATTAATAATTTTCTTATGGGGGACAAAACGAGAAATAAGCGGACCCAAAATTTCGTACAGTTTTGCAGTGCAAACATTTACATCCGAACTAAGGAAGAACTCAGTCCAGTCGTAGGAATTAAGGTGTGTTAATAATTCGGTTGAGCGAGTTGATCGGAAATCGCGGAAAAAGTTACACTTTTGGGACGACATTTCGTCAGCCTCGAATTCCAACGTTGAAACAACTATGTCATGGTCTGAGCCCCCGAGTGGGCCTAGGGATGACACTGACGATGGCAAGCAGCCTCTACAGAAAATTAAGTCAAGTATACTTGAGCCTCGGGTGGGAAAATCAACAACCTGAGTCCACATCCCAACATCCACAGCCTCAAGAAAGTCATCGAACCTTCTGGGGCCTGAAGGCGGAGACCAGCGGACTTCAGGGAGATTAAAGTCACCCGCAACCAGTTGATACTTAAAACTTAAGTCGGCCGCAGCATAAAATGCCTGTGAGAGTAAGCGATCAAAATTGTCATTGGCGTTGGGAGGGCGATAGACGCAGCCAACGAGTAAGGAGAACTTATTTTGTAGTGCAACCTGGCGCCAGCAGCTGCCTTCTACCGCTGAAAAGTGCGGGAGGTCCGACGGCAAACATGTAAGTGTTTGCTCAAAGTAGACGCAGCTGCCCCCACCACGGCTATCTTGGCGATCATTTCGAATGCAATTGTAGCCTAGAAGAGAGAGTTCGGAGTCAGCTACTGAGGCTGATGCCCACGTCTCAGTTACTAAAACAATATCTGGACAATGGACGAAAACCTGAGTCTGAAGCAAAGGCGTCTTATTAAGCAAGGATCTGGCATTTAAAACAAAAAGTTTGAAGGGAAAGGCTGTTAGTTTTTGAGGGAGGTGGGCTACATCGTCCAGTTCTGGGTCGCCCACGGAGCAAACGGTCCGGATGCAACGATCCGGTTCTGCAAAAAATTTTGTGGCATCAAAAAATTCTGACGTGGATAAAAAAGGGGAGGACTTGGGGGAGGGAATGACGGGCAGGTAAACTGGTAACTATTGTTAGCTAACTTATTTTCAGCTGGAAATCCGCGGGGCAGATACTGCAACGTATTCCCGCCGGGACGAAACTGAGGATCGGATGAATTAACTGATTCAGTATGGACATTATTGTTATGGAGAGTGAAAGCGGCGTAGAGCCACGGCCTAGGGCGCCAAACAAAGGACCAAGTGGGCGACGTGAGTCGCGCGCGAAGTTAGACAACCGACCGGCGCGCACTGCAGCGCCGAGCACGCGTGGTGGCTTTGCTCACGTGTGCGGCCCAATCAATGGATGGCCGAACATTCCAGACGTTTCCGCGGCGGGGTCATCGCGCACGCGGTGGCCAATCAGCGACCAGCACGCTCGGGACAGGAACATTCTAGAACGCCCTCTATGACTGGCACGTCATTGGACGGAATGTTCCAGAACGCACGGGAGCCAATAAATAGCACACCTTTCTTACGAGTTGTAACTCCCTCTTGTTCGCAAGTTCCAATAAAGTGCTTGTCCTCCGAACCGGCTCTCTTCCTGTCCTACCTTCCTACCGGGTCATAACAATTATCATGAGGAATAAATTGGTAAAACGGCCGTGGTGGAAACAAGTTAGGGGGTGGGGGACGCATTGTTTCCATTGGAACAAGAGGTCTATTAAACGGTGGGAAAATCGGCATATTCGGCCTAACTGCCTTGATATGAGGGCTGGGGGGCAGTTGCGAACCCGCTACGTTTTGTGTCGGGGTATTTGAGGCACTGTTCGCCGATTGTGGAGGAAAACATTTTATACTGGTGCTGGATTTATTGGGTGTCCGAGTGGCTGAGACAGCAATTGGATTTGCCTTTGACTTAGGCACATGCTTAGGCTTACTAGGGGTTGCTGAGGGAGTCGATAGAGGCGTGTTTATACCGGGCATGGTGGTGTGTTTAAAGAGGTCAGCATTAAAGGTAGTCGAACTCCCTACGGAATTGACTATGCCGTGACTTGCAGATGCCGCAGGTGGTGTTGTAGAGGACATATTCAGACTGACAGTAGGTGTCATTATCTTGGTGTTGGTATTTGCCGATTTCCGTTTATTCAGTCTTCGCTGCAGGGGTGTGAGGTCTGGCGAAACGGAGCAGCGCCATTTACGGCAGAAGTCTCTAGTCATCTCCCTACTCGACAAGATAAAATCGACTTCTATCATGGAGAAAAGGGTAACTAGTATCGGCGCATAACGGCTAAGCGAGCGAAGTCGCTTGGCTTGTGCGACACTAAAACTCAAACCACAACTTTGTAGGAACAAATGCGCTCCCTCCATAGCAGATAAGTGGCTCGGAATGTTTCGCAGTACGAAATTATGCTTGCGTTTAATTCGTTCCTCAGTTGCCGAACTTATTACCCCAATAAGTTTAAAAGCTTGTTCAAGCACTTTTTCAGAAGTGCTGTTTATGTCTCCATAAATCAGCTGATCGATTATTTCGCCGGCTGATGGCCTGCTACGACTAGCAGAGGCGTATTTTTGAACGACTGAAGGGTCGAGAGGTTCTACATGTACTAAAGGGATTTGTGAGCTAATCAGATCTGCAGACGGCGAAGAACATACGCTGGCGTCTGCCATGTCTTCAGTCACGATTTTAGCACCCAGAGACGGTGGGGAGGCCGCAAGTTTTCGTCTTTTAGCACATGCTCTGCGGGGCATTACAGACAAAAAAAGTTTTTCGTTACAGAAGAAGGATCAAAACGGAAACGCGCACTGAGTAGCAAGTATTACTGTTTTTTACTACGAAAACTAGAAAACGGTAGTAGGGAAAGGATTCACTACAATGGATTTTTTACAAAATACGAATATTTTGCCAGACTGTCAAACGAACTGGGAAAAAATTTTACCTTATATAGAAAGGCGACTTTTAAAACGGACTCAAGTAAAAAACAGGCATTAATTACTTAAGAATATCCAGATAAATGCAGAGCTTCACTTATCTTTGAAATTGAGCTGCGCGCCTTGACCTTGCATCACCTTTTTTGAAATTATACCGAACAAACCACGTCGCACACTGCTGCTCGCATTCACCATGATGTCTGCAGGCTAAAAATTTTTTTACTTCTTTTCCCGTATGTTAGTTGTGATTCAACTGTCTGCTGTTGTAAATCAACAAAGCGAGTTCATACGCCTTTAAATGCTGTTAACGCATGAAATTGTGTGTTAATCTGTACAGTTTTTGTTATTCCCCTTGTATTTCTTTCATGTTACTTCCTTCCCGTTTTCTCCATGTATTTCCTCTGCATGTAACCAATAGAGATTTTAAAAGTACACAACCAATTTCCCTGAAATACACTGATACTGAATACTAAGGACGATTTGTTGGATCTTTTTCCAACTGTGATGGCATCCAATGTCCATATTTAGAACTACATGAAATAATTTGGTCTTCGACGCCTCTGAATCAAAGGACAGCAAAAGTGTCTGAATTTCCTATTTATGGTCACATATGGTCAGAATGTACTTGAAATGGATTTACTAACATACCAAAAACCTCCCGAAACACTAGAAATATTGAAGGTAATATAAGGATCCGCAAATTCAAAAAGGCCCAGGGATCGAATTTATACCCTATAAGACATGCGTTTAACTTCGATTTTTACCGTCAAGACCGCACAACTAGGCGTGGGGGCGGTTGTCCTCTACATCTTAGATCCTACCTTAAGCATTCTCCCTATTACCCGGATGTCTCCTCATTCACGGAAACTTCTGCGCTGCATTTATTGTCCTCCTGCAGCAAGGAAAGGCAATTATTGGCTGTATCTACAATCCCCAAACTCTTCTACCAGTGACGATTCACAGCTCTGTGAAAACTTTAAGTCATTAGCGGAAGCTGCTTTCCGTTTTAAAATAATCACGGAGGATTTAAACCTTCCTGAAATACACTAGGTTTTAAATATCTGTCTTTCTAGCTTCCGGACCTTCCAAGATATTCTCAGTTTTTCTAACTAGTTTTAGTTTGTGCACTCTCCAACAAGAGATAAACACATTTTAGATCTTATCTATATCAATGACATTGTCTCTCCTTTTGCTGCGTTCATAAATGACCTTTTGACAGTGACCACGCATTAATTCGTTTTTGCTTGCCGCTTGCCTTTTCAAAAAAGATCATCACAGTTCAGAGGTACCTAAATTAAGAATGCATGGATTACGACTTAATAAATAACTGCAGTGCATATATCATCGGATCGGTGCGACTTTCTAACCTGTTGTGATGCAGCTATACTTCGTGACGACGTGTCCAATGTTTCCGAAGACATCTTAGAGTTTGTGCCGTGTAGATATCTCAAGTCTATTTCTGCGGGCCCCCTTGTTCCTCATTTTACTTCAGAACAGACTAAAAAAGTTGACGCGACAACTGCGTGACCCATCCACTAGTTCCTTATCAGTTCATCTTAGAATCACAGAGATTTTTGAGATGGCCTCAAGGATGCGCCAAGCGTGCGACAGGCAAAGAGAATCAATTTCTCTCAGTGGTTCGAACCCTGGCAAATCCGTCGCTAACATCTTCCGTCATCGGTCCGCCTCTAAGCGTGGTCACGGACTTCCACCCCTGCTAAATGATAACAAAGTCTTCCTCACCGATGACACTGACAAGGCGGAGTTGTTTAGTGCTTTCTTTGCAAAACAACTTGCTACCGAGTCCGATCCGGTCCCTTTCTTTCGATCACTTTCATATAGGACACCAAGTACAATCGATGTCTCCTCAGATCTCATTAAGAAACACATAAGCCGTTTGAAATACTGACACTGATCAGGAATGGACAGGATTCCGAATTCGATTATTAAACAAGCGTCCGACCTTCCCATATTGCTTAGTCATTTATTCTCGGTTTATATTTCAAAAGGATTCTTTCCTGAAACATGGAAAACGTCAATTATCATTCCCGTCTTCAAGTCAGGATCTCGGTCCGATGTTAATAACTATCGGGACGTGCACAAAAAGCCGTCTCTAGCAAAACTTTTTGAAAGGTTTATTTTCAATGAAATTCTTGACTTCTGTCTAACTAATCGGCTTCTGAGCTCTAATTAGCATGGATTTTTACCTGAACGATCCTGCGAAACTTGCCACTGGGCATTTCTTAATCTAATCACTTCTCTTCGTAATGAGCGGCAGTCAGTGGTAGTTATTTACTTTGATCTTAGCAAATCCTTTGACAAGGTGCCCCACAGACGTCTTTTAGTAAAATTGGAAGCTCTCTGCATCCGGCCGCCTCTACTCGACTTCATCAGGTCCTATCTGTCCAATCGATATCAGAAAGTCATGGTCGGTAATAGCTACTCGACACCCCACTCGATCACGAGTGGCGTACTTCAAGGCACGGTTCTGGGTCCGCTACTCTTCCTTCTGTACATCAATGATATTTCGACTGAAATCGGAAATTCGCAAACTTTTACTTTTGCCGATGACCTCAAGTGTGTTTACTCATACACTAAGGACACCGCAAATGTTTCTATTAAAAAATTAATGCCGATTTACTACGCTTAAGCAGATGGAGTTCAATATAACAGATGGAGTTTTCGTCACCCATGTGAAGTGTCATGTCTGTTGGTCATGCCAAGCCCGCTGGCCCCATAGTTTTCGATGATAATCCACACTCAGAATGCTTCAACATAAAGCACCGAAGTTTAAGTTTTAAAAATAAACATTCTTTTTCGCCTCATGCAGATAGAATCTCTGCCAAAGCCGCGCAGATATGTGGATTCATATCGCACAATTTTTTCCATCCGGAAATGAAGCTAAGTTTTTATCAAATGTTTGTTCTTCCAGTCCTCGAATACTGCTGTCCTTTCTTCGGTTTAATGAACGTCTGCGACCGTAATAAATTCGAAAATGTTCAGAGGGTTTTCACCCGGAAACTGTTCTCTCAAGCTTCGTCCAGTATTTCTTATACTCAGAGCTGTCAGCTGGCGAGCATGAAGTTTTTGTGGGTAAGAAGCCTCGAAGCTGGCCTTTGCTTCCTTTTTCGCATCAACTCTAGCTCCAGTCTTCCGCACATTGACACTCTCACTCCGAGAGATCGGTCTTATGTTACGCGCAACTCCTGCATGGTGATTCCGCCGCCTCTTTGTACCACATCTAAGCGCTCCCTCTTCTTTGCTTCCAAATATGCCTTCCTTTGGAATAATCTTCCGCCTGAAAGTAGACTATCGCCTAAGTTACTTGTATTCAAGTCGAAATTACGCAAACATCTTACACCGGAAAGCATAAAGGCACTGTTAGCGGTCTCATTTCCGACCACTCAGGTTCTTGACTTCGAGAAGGGTTTTTCTGGGATTTAATCGTAGATCAATAGGAAATTCTCACTTATATCTTTTCAATCCCCTTTTTCGGATTGGCTGCTAAACCCACTGTTATCGCTTTCATCTGCACCGATGATTTTCGCAGTTCTTGATGTCGCCTCCTCATTTTGACCCCAAACGGGCTGTCGACCGTCATGGCGAAACACCGTTTACTATTAATTTTGTTGCACCTCCTTTTGCCACTCCTCGACTGGGTTCGATGCGGACTGCGACCGATCGTGTCTGGGTTCCTCTTGTCTCACCACTTTGACACCAATAGTCTCATCCGGTGTATAAATTCTGCCTGACGATGTCCGTTTTGAATCCCCTATGCGATTTCGCATGCAGGCCGGTTCTGCCCGCATTTTTGTCCTTTCATATGCGACGGATTTTTCTCCTTTAAAGTTAGTCCAAACATTTTGCTTATTTTACAATGGAGTTTTTTCACTACTCGCTCATCATTTTTCTTAACGGACTACTTATTCAATAACTATGCATTGCATATTGTACAGATTTACATATGACCACTTCTAGTAATGGTAAACTTTTCATCAACATAACGTACTCATAATTTGGGGTTAACTAATTGTAAGGCGGTAGCCTCTAATTTCTGCATTGTGAATGCTGCAAGAACACCAGATATGGGTGATCACATAGCGGCTCCCATCTGCTGTTGGTATTATTCCTGTGCAAATGAAAAGTTCATTTCCATGCAAAGGTCTAAGTGTCCTAACATACTTTCAAGAGAAGCCTTTGCCTTTATCAGAAAACTGACCCGATTAAACTTTTATTGTTCTCATCCTTCCCAAAAAACTTTCTGCTTGATATTGAGAAAGGGCCATTGTGGACAAAGGGGCACGTTGGCAAGTTACTGTATCCGTCCACGCTTTCTTCTGTGTGTGGTTTCCCATTCCAAGTTCTCTCATCAGAATTGTCGATTTTTTCGATTTCTCAGTCCACGCATTATGTCCTCCCTAGAAGATCGTCTCAAAGAAGCAGCGGGTCCACTTTGTCGTGCACATTCTAGAGCGCCCTCGTTTCACTTACGGCCGAACCTCATCAGGGATCCACTCCGGCCTCTAACATTTCGAGCTCACACACCAATGTCACTCCCAGCAGGGGCCTGACACCACCTAAAATACTCATGTCCTCATCATACTCTTGTAAAGAATGCGCTCTGCTCCTATACATTCTTTCGTTAATGATGATTTTCGAGCGATATAATGTCATATTCACTTTCTGACCCCCCCCCCTCCGATATGCTGACGATCACAGCGGCTCCTCTGTTTTTTGTCATCTACTAGTAGATTAATCAATCAGCGAAGAAGCATCACGGCCGCATCTCCCTGGTCCTTGATTACGTCTACAGCCTTAAATGTCCACTCGCCGCCTGGGTGCCACCTGTCTCACCACCTTCACGGTTGTGTCTGCTGTTAACCCAAAGGTGCTGGGATCGCATCTGTTGCGAACGGCCTCATCTGGCTTAGGATCAGATTGCATCAGGCTGCCTATTCTGTATCCATGGACTGAACGCTGTACAGTGTGTTCATAGTTGTCCTCAAATTCATCCGAAAACTTATTTGTACTTGCTATGGGTTTGAAGACTAGAAGCGGGCTTCTGTCTCCTCTTTCGCATTAATCATAGTTCAAATTTTCCTCGGATTTCAACACTTACCCCTAGTAGTCGTCCATACAATCTTCGCAACTCGTCTCTAATTATACCTCCACCAGCGTCCTCCACCTCTAAGCGCTCCCTTTTTTCGTTTCCAGGTATACTTTCCTCTGGAATAACCTTCCAATAAATATAAGATCTTCAGATAATCTACACACATGTAAGAGAAGGCTACGCTTTTATCTGAATACTGACTCGATTAAACTTTTATTTTCCTCATCCTTCCCAGACAACTTTTTCTATGACACTGAGAAAGGGCCACCGGGAATTTAGCATGCCGCTATTAAATTTCCGTATCTGTTCACGTTTCCTTCCTTTATGAGTAGTCTCGCTACCTAAGATCCCTCACCAGAAATGTTAATTATTCCAATTTTTCAGTTCATGCATCGTGCCCTCACAGAATGCGCACCATCTATGCTTTTGGCGAAACCTTCCGTATTCGCCATATACTAGTAGTCTGGTCGCATCTCCTTTGCCCTATCCTCGGATGGACTCTGATGAATGTAACAGACCGCATCTGGGTTCTTGACGCCTCGAGACTGGTTGTCATCGTGCCCTTACAAAGTGCGCTCCATCGGTGGTCTTGACAAAGCCTTCTATATTCGCCATATACTAGTAGTCTGGTCGCATCTCCCTTCCCCCATGCTCGGATGGACTTGGTTGAATGAAACCGACCGCATCTGGGTTCCTATCAGCTCGAGACTGGTTTTCAAGTTCGCCACTTATTTTTCTCATTCAACGCGATACAGGCCAGTCCTGACCGACCCGCCTACGTACCATTTTATGAAATCCGTTACACAATGCCATATACAGCTGACATTTATTTCGGCCATGTTGATGTCGGACTATATTCCATTCTGTACCGCCATATGCAGACCAGTCCTCCCTGTATTTTTCCGATGTTATTTTTCTGAGGGTTTTTTTTCTCCCGTTAAATTACTACAATCATTTTTAAATTTTGCTTTGGAGTTTTTTTTCACCCCTCGTTTTTTTCATTTTCATTTTGCTTAACGGACTTCTAATCTCAAAAACTATGTATTGCACTTTGCACAGATTTGGCCTACCTCGTCTAAAATTGCATGTAAATTTATTTTTACTTGCTTTAATGGGACCCCGACGGGTCTTTAATAAAAATAATTGAATTGAAGTATCACTAGCGGTGCTAAATAGGTAAACTTATTAATTTGTTCACATATTTACTGAAATTGATGACATGCGCGACCGAAGACGCCCAGAGCATTGGAAAGGACGACGTCTCGTTATTGGTTCCACTGCTTCTCTATGGAAATGGTGTTGTTAAGAGCTGGGACTTTGTTCATGGGAAGGTTTAAGTGGTTACCTAAGTCTGAGCCCCAGGTAGGCGTATTCATTGGTACAGTAGTTAACTTACCAATGACGATTGGAGACGCGACTACACCTGTCACTGATTTATCGAAACGCGACGGATGTCGTACTTAGTCGGCGTGTTTGCGAATGTAACCATTCTGGTTCGAGATAAAGAATGTGTTTCGCGCAGCTCAATTTCAAAGACAAGGGAAGCTTTGCCTTAACTTCGATATTCCCAGACAATTGCCGCCTATTTATAATTTCATTCCTTTTAAAACGCCGGCTTTTACCGCCAGGTATAATTTCGCCCAGTCTTGTTTTTTTGAAAAGCGATTTTAACGTTTAGTTCAGCATACGGTAGTCGAATGCCGATTTTGGACTCGACGATTGAAGGGTGTTTCAGTTAATTCCTAATGCGTTGAAGTTGCCCGTGGCCATGATATTAGGTCGACTGGAAAACATCTCCGATTGCACCAAAAGACGTGCCGACGATTTGCTCTGTCCTGAGTTGTCGGTAGACTGTGAGGCCACCGAGGCAAGGAGAACCGTTAGCCTGGGCGGTTAATCAAATGGCTTCCATTCTGCACGCAAACTTGGTGGTATTTTCCGACACTGATAAGTGTTTTTTCAGGTACAAAGCTATACCAACACCCTGACGATGTTCCCTGTCTCTCCGATAGGAGAATCCGTTCAAACCTTTCTTTTACCAAGAGGGTTATAACCACGGAACACTGAAATTGGTCTTACCAAGTACTTTGCCGGCTTAAAGGCCTTGGTCATTTGTAGTTTCGTAGATTATAAAGAGACTATTTTTACTATTTAAGCCTTTATATAATCTTACCTTTGACTCGCTCACTACTGTGAAACCTCATATCCACCCCCATCGTAACGGTCGTCGTGAAGTCTTTTTATTTCTTTCTTTGGAACATACCGTTAAATATCGTCCGCTTTTTTCTGTGAACACAATTGCTATTTAGAATAAATTGCCCAGGAATGTTAAAATTCTGCAAAATTATTCTTTGTTAAAGAGAAATATAACTCGTTTTTTTCATTCAGAAAAACTTCACAAATTTTGGGTGCTGAATCCACCAATCTAATATATCGTAACGGTGGCATTCACGGCCGTTGATCCCCATGGCCGGTCTCACTAGGGACGATTTCTCTGGCCGTCAGCGACAGCTGTTCTTGAGTGCTTCTGTTTGGTCTAATCCTAACTTCATCTAAGGAAATGGCGACTGCTAGTGTCCGATGCAGTGCTATCCATCCTTTTCTCGACTGTCGCGTTTCATGAGTTGCAGTTTTTTTCTTCTGAACCCTCCAAACTATAAACAACCACCATGTTCTTTATTTAATTATCAGAAGGTTTTTATCCCTGCTGGCAGGATTTGTGCCCAATCTTTCCCTGACAATGACTGTAAACTGACATTAAGTGTAAGTAGTATTATTATCCCTATTTTTATTTCTTTACCTGACGAAAGAGCGAGTCTGCTGCTGTGGTGAACCCAGTATGCTCGGCTGTGTGAGGCAATTGCCGGATGTCTAATCTCCTAGTCATCATGTATTAGCGTGCTGGTGACAACCACGTCTTCTCGATTTTCGCTGGCCGAGCTCAATCGTGATAAGGCGTCCGGAGTTCCAAACTTTGGAGTGGGCACATAACGGACTGTAAGGTCATAGTTCCCAAGAATAGAACTCCAACGTTGTATTCGCCTAACTACGTTCTTAGGAACACAACGGTTAGTACCCAAAAGGAACTTCAGCGGTTGACGATTAGTGTGCAGTGCGGAAGGTCTGTCCTAAATGAACAGGTGGTATCCCTGTACGACGAAGATAAGGGTCAATGCCTCCTTTCGCTTCGGCTATAATTCCGTCCTGCCTTTGTCAGTGACCTGGTGGTATACAGGATTGGTTGTATTCTCCCATCGGCGTCCTTCTGAAGGAGCAATTGGTCTTAATCGTATTCAGAGGTGCCTGCCTGGACAAGGGTTTCTTTGTCAGCCACGAAGTGCGATAGCATGGTCGAGTCACATATCTTTGTCTTTATGGACTTAATTGCGTTCTGACGTTCTGGAGACCAAACAAACTCCACGTCCTCGCACAGAATTCGGCTGAGGGGAAGTTGAAGACTGTGCAACCGGGTGATAAAGTGGCCGTAGTAGCGGATTTACCCCATAACCGATTGTAGTTTCCTCGTGTTCTTCGGTAATTCAGCGTTCCGGAACGTTTTCTCTCTCTTCCTGAGTCAAGTGCATGCCCATTGTCGTTGACTATGAACCCCGGATACCGGATTTCCTTTCGCAAAAATTCACTTTTCTCCATATTTATCTTAAGGCTGTGGTCAGTCAAATTGCCCACAGCCTGGTCTAGCCTCTGAGCCAGCTCTTCCTCCGAGCTACCAACGACCAAAATATTGTCCAAATATGCAATAATCCGGGGAAAATCGTAAGCACCGTATCCATGATCTGCTAAAGCAAACTATATGACGTTTTCACACAGTAGTTTAGACGAGCGTATCTGAAGAGACCCTTGCTCTTATTGATGGTCAAAAGTTCCTGTGATTTCCCGTTCACCTCAATTTGTAAGTAAACCTAGGCTATATCAGTCCTTGCAAAGGCCTATCCTCCATTAAGAGTAGCAAACCTGCGCTCTAAGTTTGGCAGCGGATAATGATAATCTTCTAGTGCGTCGTTCAAGCCCGTGGATTAATCCGCAAACAGTAGTATTTTTCCTTTGGGTTTCTTGAAAGACGCGACTGGGGCAGTCCAAGCTTAATAGTTCGTAGGACAGATTATGCCCTTTATCTGTAGTGTTTATAGTCCAGCTTCAAAGGATGACCGTACCACAAACGGGGCTCGTCGGCTGTCCTTGAAAACTGGCTTCTTCTCCGCCATCACATTCAAACTTATCTTCGTCTTCGTGCACCTGCCGGCCATTTTCCCCATCCGTTCCATATACTTCTTCTTCAGGACCTGTTCAGTAATCTTGTGCTCCGCGCTGTAAATTTTGTTCGAAAGGATGGTTTCACAATCCCTGTTCGCATGTCATCTTATTTCCAAGAAAATTGTTACGAGTCTCCTATTTTTGATTTGCATCAATGACTGTATGGATGGACCGGACTGCAAAGGAGCCATGTTTGCTGGTGACATCAAATAATGACGGGCAGTCAACTGCGAGAATGGTGGGCGGACTTGCAAGAAAGATTTGTCCGTCGGATAAATGGCTGCTTAAGTTTAACCCCTTGAAATTTATCGCGCTGCGACTCAAAGCGAGGGAGAGGGCAAATAAATAGGATCACTCATAACTCTTTGGCGGAAGTTGCCTTTCAAATGTGACCAAACAAAAGGACATTGGAATGGACAATTTTTCGTCTCTAAAACTTTCCTCTAAATGCGTTAGGGCTTTTAAAAGGGCAACCGATGTTCTTTTAGCCATTGAAAGAACTTTCATGGATATAGAGTAAAACCTTTTCAAAAAAGCAAACCAGACCTTTATACTTTTTCAACTGGAAGATGGAATCCAAGCATGGCGCTCCTGGCTGTAAGAATATAAATTGATGGAAAGGATTCAAGGATATGTGTTCAAAATTGCATAAGGCTTCAAGACTTTACCTTAGTGATTCAGACTTCATGAGGTTGTTTTATTTCCTCTTGTGTACTGGCAGATCCGAGATCTCATACAGGCCTACCGAATTATGGGTTTGCCCTGCACCGCGACGATTTCCTCTCCTTAATCACAACAATAAATGCGCGGGGGAATCCCTGCAAAGTTCGAAAAGACCGATCCCTACTGAATGTCCGCAAGTACTCGTTCTGCAGCGAGCTCCCGGTGCCTAGGACAGGATTTTTGAGGAAATACTAACGACAGACTCCAGAGAGACATCTAAACAAAGACTAGATGCGCATATATTTGCTCAAAAAATACCGATTAACTGGACAATACAGTTTTGTTATATCAAGCAAACACTCTGTATACACCTACAGCTAATGCAGATAATTGTTGCTTCGTTGTGACATCCTCATCCACAACTAATTGTTCCCGGGTTCCTTCCTGCAATATTAAAACAATAATAGGTAAAATGCATATTGTACTCACAAAATGGTTGTAATATGTATAAGTGACATCGAATATTATATGTGCCACCTTCAATAAGGTCTGCAAATGTACCGTATATTACCCTTAGACATACTAAACTATGCTAAACTATTCTTTTCCGCCTGGATGATTGTCGTCAGTGTTTTTCGCATCGGGTTGTCGAGGTGTGGACCAGTCTTCCGGGAGATTAATGCCAGACTAAACCGAATATTTAGATAGCTTCTATCGGAGTACGTGGAAGGGCACTTGCACAGAAAAATCTTCACAGAAAAATCTCACAACGAACAATGAACCTAGTATAATTGTTAATTTATGTCTATAATAATTTCGCCCACTTACTGTGGACGTCAAACGTTACAGGGAGGCAAGGAGAGATAATGAGGAAAATGGGCACAATGTGAAAAACTTTTTGGGTGTTTTTGTGATAGGTGATATAAATTGAATGTGATATGTCCGCCTTTAAGAAGAAAAGACTGTCGATCAAAGGAGGAAAATGTTTATGTAAGACTGAACGGCTTTGCTGAAAAGAGCGTATGAAAGATCGAAGCACTCCACGTCAAGGTGGAAATCAAAAAACGACTTGGACAACTTTCGCCACTATATCACTGTAATGAAGAGCATATTTCTCGGCCAAGTACACCAATGGCGGCCAAAACGACGAGACAGGAACCTGCGACAAGCATGAACAGGTCGCTAAGGATGGAAAAGAGGAGGGGATTGGTTAGATCGCGAAGGCCTTCGCGGAAGTGCAGAAGATACAACCATAACCACATAGTTTCAACCGACAAAGCTACTTGCGAGGTGGTAAAACAGAGAAAATTGTTGCGGTCGTCAACAGTTCGCCTAGTGTCGACACGGGGGATGCTGAGGGACGCGAGGGCCATTAGTCAAATGTGCGGTAGACTCGATCCTTTATTCCTTGGTCAAAAAGAGCGTCACAATATGCATAAGGTAAAAGAAAAGGGACCGCGAAGACCGAGGAAACCATCGTCAGGGGTCGAAATAAAGAAATCCATCGGGAGCATCAGTAGTTAGCATTATGGTCAAAATGAGAAGGGGGCGACAAAGACCACGGAGTTCATCTCTGTGGGAGACAATAGCAGTAACTTTGGCAACCAAATAACTCCCAGAAGGAACGACTCAGACTCCAAGCTGGCCACTTCTAAACTCCGAAGTTTGAGTGTTTGGGAACGAGACGGATAGTAATGATTTTATCCTTTCCAGGGGTAAATACTAACACAATTTCAATTGGAACATCGTCAATCTAGATGATGATCTCAATTCGAGGGAAAAATTATGACGGATGAATATACACTTGACACAAAAACGGAAACGGTTACATATAGGGCATAGTGGCGGGGAAATGACCATGGAGTAATTACACGTGGCATAAGGCCGATTTACTGGAGCGAATGCGTTGCTTTATAGAACATTAGGGCCAGAATTGGTGCGAAACAGGAAGCACATGCTGAGGTTGAGTCTTCCAGACGCCATTAGCTTAATGTTTGCTAACTGAAATCTCTCAGTATAACTGGTGCCTTATGCAGAAAGAAAAAAAAAGAATTTTCGTGCAAAAACTTTCTGAACATTTTCGTCTTGGCTGCGGCCAAATAGGGTACAACAACACTCGATTATGGGAGCGACAAACATATGGTTAAGTTTTGGCTTTATTTTAGGGATGAAAAATACAGGCTATGAAACCAAATATATGTACAGCCTTTGTAGGTATTCAGCTAATATGAGACAATAAAGTGAGTCCAGTCGTGTAGCTTAAACCTAGGTTCTTCATAGTGAAACCTTTTAAAAGAGGCCCGATTCGAAAGATTATGAGGCCAGGAAGCTAGACTCGACAGAAACATCAAATTACATACAGGCGGGAATAAAATCCATCTGCCAAGTCGGAGTCCATTTTGACAACTTAAGCAGACCGGAGTAAATTTTTCCAACTCACTCATTTCTGCTGTCCCTCGAGAATAAATGAACGCACTTAAGATAATCGGCATAGATGAACGCTTGCTCATTTCCGAGCACTATTGACTGTCGTGTTTCAGTGCAATCATCTTTGTTAGTCTCCCCGTTTGAATTGGTTCTTCAAGCGATTTATTGGTGACGGTGATGGAGGCGGATTTGCGCATGCTGAAATAAGAATTGTTGCAAATTTAAACGACTGGCAAGTAAACTAAATTAATGTAGCAAATATTTTCTGTATATCGCACATAACTATCCACGCGACAACATACCCTTCTGTGGATTTTATCGGCTCACCGTTTACATTTTAGCCGTTAGTTAGTTTAAAGAGGAGTGGAAACCCTGCTTCCCGCCTCTCTACCCTTCGCTCATCCTCCCCCTTCCCCTCTTCAAAAGGCCGTACAGGGAGAGCTACAGCGACCATGTAGGCAATCCGGGATAAATCGGATTGTTCTTCTACTAAAAAAGTTATGGCCCATAGTGGAGACAACCGCCGTCTGGAATTCCTGAACAGCCTTATATAGGAACAGAACTGGTCACCCCCCTGAGGGGACGGGGTTAAAATAGATGCCCTGAGCAAATGCTGGGATCACGTCCTCTGAGCGCTGACTATGGCCCACAGATGACGAACACACGGTGGAAACAGTCAAACAGGAAAAAACACCTCCTCCTGCCCACCGTCCCACCTCACGGGCTGGCACGGTGAGTCCGCTGACTCTGGTGGCCTGGAATACTAGTTCCCTTAGAAATAATCAGAGGAGTAAGGTGCCGAAACAAAGAACAGCGTTAGCGGCTCGGGAACTGGCGCCCTACAAGGTGGACATCGCCGAGCTCAGCGAAGCCCGGCTCTCCGAAAAAGGCCGACCGTAGGAGGTGGGTGCCAGCTACCTCTTCTTCTGAAGCAGTCGCCTCAGGACAGAGCGACGGGACGCGGATGTCGCCTTCGCCACCTAGAACGAAATTGTGGAACGACTGCCTTGTCTGCAGCAGGGTATCAACGATCGCCTGATGCGCCTCTGCCTGCCTCTCCCAGGAGGCAAATGCGTCACTATCGTCAGTATACACGCTCCTCCGATGACCGGCCCAGACGCTGCAATGAAAACGTTTTACGAGAACCTGCCCGCCCTCCTGGCAACTGTGCCAAAGGCTGATAAGCTGGCACTTACTGGACTGGACTATGTTCTTGTCCGAAGGCGAAACTAGCAGGATGTGCTGGTGACGAAGACAATCCCAGGTGCGGACGTTGGACCTGCAGTGGCGCTACACCAGGTGGTCATGGCAACTCCGCGCCTCGCGCTAGTGCTTGCACCTACGCACCAGCGACAACCTGCCTTCGATTTGTCTAGCTGCACTCCTGTCCGCACAATACTTCTGGTTGATTATCTGCCTTCACCATGCGAGGTTTGTTACTACCTTAACGTGAGCTCTGAGACAATGAACAACTTCTCTTGCTGATTGGTTACACGGCGGACATACTAAACAGAGGCATAAACAATTAGCTCGCACAGTGTTCTGTGTTTGTGTGGAGACGCCCACTGGTGGTCTAAGAATCAGGCTGCAATTGCTCCATCTTAATGTGGCGTTTATGGCACACTTTATCCATAGGGGCCAAGTCGCGTGTGGCGGCTTCGTCCACGTAAGCCTGCCTGCGCCCTCTCGCACCTCCGGTCTTCTTGACTATGTATTGACCCCGTGCCCAAGTGGGGTGGGGAGGGAAAAAGGAGTTCGGTAGATGCCATGCAAGTCCACTACCCTTGTAAACTACATCACGCACAAGGCACCGTGCCTGCTCCCACCTTGCGGCGAAGCAGACGGTGGACATCGTTGGCAACAACGGTCGAACGGTCGTGTGTGTGCGCGTTGTGTAGCTGACTGATGGACTGCTGTTCAGACTGAAATGCCCCTTCTCAATGACGCTCTCTCACACATGTGAGATCCAAGAGACGTCGCGCCTGTGTGTAGTCGTGCTGAGTGTGTTTGGGAGGCCAGGTCGTGCACACGGCGGTACGCAGACACGTTCTCAAGCTCTGTTGGCCGCCGCGCCCACTTACTGCCTCTAGCATCTGACATTCTCGGCCAATGGACTTGTGCCAAGGAGTGGAAAGTGAGCGTATGCTTCACTATAAACAATCCGACGCGCTCATATCCGTCAGGATGCACTAAACGTCCCCGATGTCGAATTCACGCTATAATCCATACCGGTAAAGTAGATAAAACTATTGTTCCAGCGTTCGCGTCTTTTTTTCAGCCTGTGCCTAATGGCGTCTCTAGTTATAACAACTGTCTATTTAATGTCGGTAGATTCCCTTATTTCGCGATATTCCATGGGAATCAGAAAGTCGTCTATAAAAAGTGTTTCAGCTAGAAAACCGCCAGTTTAATTTTAAACATTGCCGACTCATAAAAGCGCAGTCTTTTCCTCGAAATGTATTTTGAACTGAACAATCGTAATCCCTTCAAATAAATCAGCACATATAACCTCAGTTACAGATATTGGTGGAAATGTAGATTCCTGTAATACACACATCTCCCTTGTAAGGAACTCCTTTCCATCCGCCTTTGATGATGGATTAAATCATAATTAGAAACGTCGGGCAAAGAAAATTATTGATCGCGTCTTTTTTCGGCAGATTCCTGGCTGCCTCTACAATTGTATCAGCACTGGTGTTTGTGAAAATTTTATACATCAGCCTTTGTAATAATACAGCGTTAGGAGTATTCCCCAGGACCGACTATAAATCCATATATTCCTAGTATTGTGCATTTCAACTATTTAGATTGAAATTCAACAAGTTCGCGCAGGGCGGAAATGGCGTTCAATCTATGCCAGCATGATAACCGAACGTAGATGGAATTTAATATCTAGTTTTATGATGACTGCCGAATGAAGACTCTCATACAACGCATGCCACCAATTCAATCGCTATAATTACATGGCTGGCGGCGCCCTCATCATTCATGGGCGCAAGTTTTGGCATGCTTTTACCAAAGCGGACGGATTAAAGTAGACACGGGAACTATTTTGTAAGCAATGGAAAGCGTGAGTGAATTCGTCACGATGTCTCCAACTTCTTGAAGACTTGTACGCGCTTGCATTCTGTCTTATCTGCCGTAATCAGTGGTTGTGAAATTGTCGAATGCTGGCAGAAATTCGAAGTCAGCGATCGTAATTCGTACATGCGTGGACACGTGCAAGGAAAAGCTCGATTTGATCGCCGTCGGGGGTAAAAAGAGCGCATCCATCTCGGTAGATTCGCTGAAAGCCAGGCCAGACACGCGAACAAACATTTGGTCAAATTAATTTCGCACAGAGATTTGAGGAAACATCATTTATACCCATTGAAGTAATCGATGCTCACCAAGTAGGACTCTGACAAAGTAGGTAGTAAGGGCGGTTCCAGTGGAAAACAGAACTTCTTGCGTGCAGCGCTTGTGAATTAATCTTGATAACGTCTTTAATTTGGACATACATTTTGCGCACTTTCTGCCTGGGAAGGTATTTTTGGCCCTCAATAATCGTCTCCACGATGTTGGTCTTCGTCACAAAAGGTATTTGCCGTAAAGCTGCTGACTGTTTACTCGCTACCTTCCACCGCTTATGAAAGAACGTCGGTATTTCCGAATACATCTTATAAGTGCAGGGCATTTACGCAACATTTTGAGAAAACGATGGATTTCAAGGCCTCCTTGCTGGAGGTCTGGTTCAATAGTTTCCTAGCGGCTGCTATCTGAGTGCTACTTTGGGGTTTCTTGGCTGCGCACTCGTTATTCTCATGTCTATGGGGTAGTTTTTACCAAAACCCTGCTTCTCTTTTCAAAGAATTTTTATAGCTTAAATTGGTGGGGGAGGCGGGAGCTATTGACCCGCGATTTGTTTGTATGTGAGATTGTAATTGGTCAGTCAATTCTTGGCGATATTTTGCCAAAATATTCCCGGCTGGCAGATATCAATGAAGGCACCGAATGTAGTCTCTATATGAAGCATTACTGAGTCAGGTAATGTCTGAGTAAGTCTGGGAACCACCCACGCTCTTGGGCCTAGTAGACTGCTTAACTTGTGTCCGTCAATGCGCAAAGAAAAGAGTACTGTGTCATTCGGAATACCCGAAAGAAAGAAGTCGTTTATGCAGTACCCTCCATTTAATGTGTAATTTTAGGATTTAACCTGCTACAAGGCTAAGTGGAATGGTTTGGAGGCCGTTGATGCACCCTACTGCAGTGCGTTGTGTTCCGTCCTTGGGGTGGAGAGAGTCAGCGTCTGAGCAAAAAAAGTGGGAAGTTATTTATCAAAACTACAGTAAATGAACTCACGCATCCTCATTTCATTTCCTCCGCTCAACATGCCTCTTGCATTTCAAAATGGCATTGGGTTTTGCAAAACAAACAGATTTTCAGGCTGAAACACCTGACTGCGCACTAATCTTTATTTGTTTGTAGTGGTAGCGGAACTTGTTAGGACAAAATTCGGAGTATGAAAGGGGAAAATCAGTGCAGATCGGAATTCTAAAATGTGATAGTGTGAACGAGGAAGGAGATCGTCTCGCAAGTAATCTGCGGAAGACCCGGATGTCCAGCCACGACATTGAAATCGTCACACCGGGAATACTGACGGCCACAATCACGCTGCGCATCGTCCCTCATTGAAAACTAATCCCTTTTCGTTATTGAAGATTTCTGAAATCCTCTCGACTGTTTACATTTTAATGTTCAATGTGGATGCAGCATTCTCACTTGCACGTGGTCACCACAGATTATTGAACACTGGAGATGTGTTTTGATGCAATAAAAATTCTGCTCATTCTTAAGGAAATGGATATTCAATAAAGAGTCATTCATTCTTACGTCAGCGTCCCTGAATCGGCGTCATTGCAACCGGCGCGTGATTCCCACTCGCATTTCCCGACAGAGGCGTCAAAACCGGCCTCTGGCGCACTGGGACCTACATTGAGAAAGCGGACACGCATTGTCGTTAGGCTTTTAAGTAGAGGAAACAGACCTTTCCATCATTTCAGGTAGCACATACCATCGGCCAATGTTGTCACATATCCGGTCGCCGATGGAATACTGTATCCACCTCCATTACCTTCTTCATTAGGTAGAACAAAGGCTCGTATCGTGAACTTGTACTTGGTATTTGGTTGCAGTTGGGTAACCAATAGTCTGGGAGTGTCACTGTTGGTTTTGATGTCTTTTGCTGAAGCCGGGTCGTCTTTAGGAGCCATGGTGACACTGTAGTGACCAAGAACTCCGTCTATGGTGTTTGGCTTCCACCACTCGATATACACCGACCGAGGACCACGAGCAGTAGCATACTTGTAGATTGGCTGTTCAGTAGCTGGGATAGGAAAAAATGTTGTCCTTCATGGCGCATGAAAGGAGGAGCATGTTTCGAACGCAAGGCGCTCTAAATGCGAAAGAATGTAAAGTTTTCCTTTCTCCTTCCTTCTAATCCTCATGTTCCCCCATCGACTGATTTTGTCTAGATATGGATATTTCAAATAATGTCTTAGAACAACACGACTGCTTCCATGCGACTGTGCTTTCAGGTGTTTTGAAGTGAACACTTCTCTGAAGTTAATATAAGTACAAAACGGCCCAAGAAATGAGGTCGAAATCAGGCGCAGGCAATCTGCGTCCGGCAGGCTAATTGGTCAAATGCTGCGTGCCCTGGAACAGTGCCGGATGAGAAACCAATCTAGAAGTGCAGATGATAACTAGAAAACACGAATACCTTTGTACGTAGTTGCAAACCAGATGACCGAACAGCTACAAGCCAGAATACCCTACCTTCTGACATGATGGGTTGATGCACACATTTCTTCTAGCAGCAGAGTTGTAAGTAGAATTGAATTAATTAGTTCAAAACTAGAAGGCAGCTAGATTAATGCGAAACAAGCAGATGTGTGAGTACTTATTGAGGAAGAAGCCCAAGTGGATGATTCCCCATCTTGTTGGTCTCCGGAACGAAGACGATGGTGCAAAGCGTACGTTCAGTAAGTAGCATACTCAGAGAATTTGCTAAAACTACAATGTCCATTTTTGTGCAGAACATCGTCAAACTTGAGTGTCAACCACACTAGATTCTGAAATCTGATCGAACGAAGGTCAAAAAGCGGTCGCGACTATAACTGCAACGTCGTTGCAGCATCTGTTTCCACGAGAAAGCCCACGTATGATGGTCCACACATGTTTTAATAGAATAATCACCTACTATGCGGTCTTCGTGCGTAGGCGATGACGGTCTTCATTAATGCAATAGACACCCGAACGGTGCAGCGGCAACTCCACAATGCAGGAATCAGAACCGATACTATGCAATGTAGACAAATTCCGCTTTTCAAGAAAACAAACTTGTCGCAAACCTGGAAGCTAGGAGAAATGGGCGATGATTCTTATCTAAACGACTCCCTTCTGGGAATATGAGATCAAATAAGCTAATATCAAATTCTTGCATAAGCCATACCACGTTCTGTATGAGTGAACAAAACGAAACGTGAGCTGTAGGAAAGAACTCACTGCCCGGCCAAGTTCGCACGACGGAGGATCTTGCGGAGGACGTCTTTCCACCGCCTTGACCCCATCTGAATTCTTTCGTAGAGGCGATCACTGCACACTCGTAGGGGTGATTTGGTATTAGGTATGACATCTCGGCAGTGAGCGTTTGGGCATTCACTCGCCGACTGGACCCCGGAATATGATCCCCCAGTTGGTAGCAAGCTGCCAAATACTCCTCCAGAATTCCATTGGTCTTCTGCGGTGGCGTCCAGGACACCTTGATCGACCTGGGCCCCGTGCTGACAACTGTTGTGATAGTCGGCGGAGAGGGAGCTGTAGAGGTTGAGAAAAAAAGGCATCCTGGTAGTCCTTTATCACATTATCTACGTAAGCCAGGTGGCAAACCCAACTATATCAGCGTAGACTACTGGTTGGGAGACTTTACGATAACTGTACCTAACCTTTTAGGACTGTGTGTGTGTGTGCCGATTCACTGGCAGAAGGCCTTGATGAGAATCCACTGCACTCACCACAGTAACCATCAATGAGTACTTTGCATCTCTTGACGCATTTTTTATGGGATGTGCGGGACTTTGCTAGGACTCACTTATGCATGACTGATGCCTTCACAAGTTGAAACTGGTAAAAA
This sequence comes from Spirometra erinaceieuropaei, assembly GCA_902702965.1. Classification (NCBI taxonomy): domain Eukaryota; kingdom Metazoa; phylum Platyhelminthes; class Cestoda; order Diphyllobothriidea; family Diphyllobothriidae; genus Spirometra; species Spirometra erinaceieuropaei. Next base: position 392,036 of record CACRXP010000178.1, on the reverse strand, counting down.
ATATTGCAGTTATGTTGTATGAAAGAGATTACCAGCTGGCCAGGTTCGCACGTGGCCTGTGTCGATGATTTTGTTCTTGTTACTGTCTTCGTAGACGTAGGTTACGGACGTGCTGTAGTATGTGTAGGGTTCAAGATTCTGCACCTGACCCTGTCTGAGGTCTGCGGAAACGCGGCTCTCCACGGAGGTTCCAGTGCCGGTAACGGTAGTCGCCTTCAACAAGACGTTTTGCAGTCCCTCGGAGGGTGGTTCAGTCCATTCAAAGGAGAGGGAGGTTTCTGTCACGCGCGTCACGCGAGCCGAAGCAGGTGTGTCTGCATCTGTAGGTATATTTAGTAAAAGTGCACTGAACCAGATGCCATACTAGTTTGGGAAAAAAGGAGTAATGGTTTGGAGTACATGGGCAGTCAGTTGATGGCCATACTCTATACTATCCAATAGCTCATATATCTGGAATATTTAAAAGCGTTTTATACTAGCAGTAAGACAGCAGTGTTATGAATTCATGTATGCATCAACATTACACATTTCCTACCGTGTCCCCGATCCTTTCAACAATGCTCCAGCATCCTATCAGTAGCAGTAGCCCCTGTAGATATGTGGTGACATAACTTCCTTACAAGCCACCATTTACTTATTTGGTATTACAAACATGCTTTGGCCGTATTTCAAGTTTATACACCCTAATCATAAGTAAGTTAGGTTTACTGTCAAAAGATGCGGTAATGCCTGTGAATCTCCTAATTGATTAGATGACACACTGGTTGACTTTGTGGACCATCAGACTATCAGACAGCGAGGTAAATCCAAGGCTAGCCTGTCGAATTTCCAACTACCCAGTCTGTAGGTTGATCGGCGAGGCACAGGGCCGATATGCGAACAACTGGATGTATTCAAATGACAACCTTTCGGAAATGCCTACATGGACTGTCGTGGCATGCGTTTAGTCGAAGTTGATCATGCGGCATGTGGTGCGTGCAATCACAAAACAGCAAGATAGTTGAGAGCTGGGTCGGACGACAGATTCAGTTATGCAGGGTCGGACAGGAGGCTTTTGCTCAAAAGCCTAACGGAACCAAAATAAATGGCCATGACTTGCAGATGGGCTTTGGGCCTGCAACCTTTTTAGAATTCTAAGCATTGTGATCTTGGGGTGTAAGTCTCATTAAAACTAACTGTGAGGTTACAAAATCCAGAAATACCTACTTAATAATTAGGATGCCAGACAGGCTCGTAAGTTGTGACATAAGAAACCCATCACCCGGGCAAAAATTCCCGACCGCAACTGACAGTTCACCCGACCTACGGGTAACTGGTAGATAATCCGATCCCTTAACGTTTATTAATCCGCGAACACGGGTTCGGAACCCAAGTCTGTATGGCTGACGGACGACGCCTAAAAAGCCACAACTGGCCATCCCCATCTTCTTGCCTTTTGTCCGTAATCCCCTTCCCTTTGCCTACACATGCCACGAATCGTCATGTGACTGCCTATTGGGCTCCAAGATCAAACGGAACAAGAACGCCTCGTATCCCGACCAGTGATCGCCCCTCTACAACACTGACGTATAGCCATGCAGAAACGGAAGTCCGCATAATAAGCTGGTTATTCTAGTGGTTGTGGGAAATTTTCATAGGGCTGATTTCTGTGACTAGAGTCAGGTACCAAACTAGAATGGGATTTGTTTGTTTCAGTAATTGATGATGGCGCATAACAAAATAGTGCAAACATTAAAAACGCCTCTCAGCTGTTTGAAAATGTCTATGATTTATGCTCAGTGAAGGTGGCTTGTCAAACTTACAAGGTCAAACTGGATAAGGAATGCAGACGTTAACACACATGGGAAGGACAAAATAAATTTACCTTCATGCCTCATGCGGTAAGAAGTTTAAATAGCCGGGTGATATGAAAAAGCAATGGTCTTCCTTCAACAATTATTGAACAACCATATTTAAATGCAAACTTCTTCCGGTGGAAAAGGTTGAATGAACACAACAGATCAAACGCGCGTTGCAATCCCCCTGAAAGGCGCACGAGGATGGCAAGCAACATGTTTGCCGAAAAGGCCACAGGCTGTCTTGGTAAAATTAATCTTACATACTGAGGTAACATTTCTGCTCGAGCGCAGACCCAAGTCTTTTATTAGATTCTTTGCTTCATATCGCAAACAACGTCGAGTAGCGATTAGAGGAATACCACACTGCCGACAATCTAAGCCGGCTGATTTTCTGCAGTTGAGCCCACAGTTGGCTGAAAGGCTACATCCTACCGAAGATAACGAGACTGAACATGCAATTTCGCAGCCAATGGGGAATCCCTGGACCATACCCAGCTGGTTACCGCGTGTTTCCCCACCAAACAGAAGTCACTAACAGAAAACGCACGAGAATCATCAATAGCAGCGGTTAGTAATGTACTGAGCTCACAGAATAAAGCAAATTACTTAATTGACAACGAGATCTCACCCAGGCAGGACGATCTGGACAAAAACAGCAGCAGCGAAATCAGTGGCAAGACTGCTGATCGCATATTTTCTTGAAGACTGCAGTTCCCCCTCAACTCCCTTTATAGTTTAAATACAGCCACCTACGTCTGTCATTCCCACCTTTCGGGGAGTCTGACTGTGGTGCCGGCAATGGCGAAAACACACTCTTGGCTCAACCGATCAAGCTTAACTGTTTCGATGTGTGGAGGGGCAGGGGTTTGCACTATACAACAGACAGGGGACTGCGTTGGCGGTATATGCTTCTTCCAGCGACCGTTGCAAGAACACAGCAGACCATGCCGCTTCAAGCAGTGTGTTTATGTTCTCTCAGTAGAAACCTGTCTGTCAAAACGAGTCTGCAGGAAAAGTCAAGGGGGAAGATGGTACGCAGGCGACTGAACGCGATTTTTTTTCTTGTGCTTGCCAAAACCATTGCTGTCGTATTAAGCGATTTTCGCTCACGCTGGCTACGCTCTACCTTTCAATGCATTGCCGATAAGACTTAATAGCTGGTCTATACTAATCATCATGGCAGCGTTTGAATACTATTCACGGTAACCCGCTCTTAAAGCCTGAGTACCTTTATTGGTCAGTTATAGAATTGGAAGAGTATCTTAATTACTAACCGTGAGCATGCCGCATAGATACGTCGTGCATCATTTGTGTAAAGTGTCACCGATTTGTATATCAAAAGAAGCTGGATGGTAAATTGCAAACCAGAATGTCTAGCCCGTGGCTCACAAGAACCAACATGATGCCGTGCGGGAATTATAGGTTGCTTTGTAGTGATTACTCATTTGCTCATATCAATTTAGTGTATTTTAGAGGGCGGATGTCGAAAGAAATGAGAGCTTTGTAAGTATACACTGTCCTTAAAATTAACGCAATCACAGAAGCACTTTGCCAACCACTTTGAGAATGTGCTAACAATGCAAATAAATAAAATACTTCGACTGCCGAGAATATTATTTAACGAATAATTGGTGGATGTTTTTTTTCTACTGAAACATGTCTGGCCCATCACATGCCATGTTAACAGCAAGCTTCTGAAACGTGAATTGGATTTGATAGTATAACATGCCATAGGTGGGCTTACTCATGAAAAGTCAACCGAAATTTGGAAATGCATTTTCGTTTCGAAAAAATTAATTAAGTAGGACTGATCTTTATCAAGCATAATACTGTAAAAACGACTACTTAAGTAGCATGGATTTTTCTCATTGTTTTCGATGCTCTTGAAAATCCAATTATATTCCATAGAACACATGCATGAAAATATTAATTCTTTTGCTCATTCTGTAGTAAATTACTCCAGTTTCCAATTTTATACCCAAAGGAAGGGTATAATTCGGTTTTTAAAAAGTTTTCTAATTTCCGAATAATTTTGAGCCCGACATGCCGTTACACCTGTATTCAGGTTTTACATACTACAGACCGTATACGTTCCGCGTACGAAAAAGAATACAAATATTTACGGCATTAAAAGGAGGCTATAGGAGTTAATAAAATGTAGCGGTGGATTTGAGCCGCATTGTTAAATTTATACACCTCATTGGTAAATGCAAAGGCATGACGTTTCATGAACGCCCATTTCACGGTATTAAAAAATCTCACAATCGTAAACTTTTTTAAAACCGAATTATTCCCCTTATTTGAGTATAGAATTGGAAGAAGACGTAATTTCCTACAGAATGAGCAAAAGAATGAATATTTTCATGCATGTTTTCTATGGAATATAATTGGGCTTTTAAGGGCATAACAAATCAATGAGAAAAATTCATGCTACATACGTATTCGTTTTTTACAAAGTATACTTTCCGCATGCAGCCGGGAAGAAATTCATTCGAAAGCCGACATCTTGAGGTAACAGAATTATTATAGAATTGTGTTGCAGACTGACAATTTTTAACAACCCTACCTAATTAATCTTTTCGAAACGAAAATGCTTTGCCAAATTTCGGTTGAGATTTCAGGAGTTAGTCCACGTAATGTAGGTACGATTGCTACACTGAATATCATTCAATATCCTTCGAAAATTTGGCCAGTACACGGGACACTCTTGACTTGTTGCTGTTTGTCGCAGAATACAGAGCCCTCGGGCGCAGCCACTCCGAGAAATGTGATTTTGCAAAAGGTGGATTATTCACAAAGGCAGTCTCAATCAGCCTTTCCCAAGTCCGAATTCCCTTTCTCCACTTCACGATAACCGTCTTGTACAAGTTATGAAACTGGACTGTGCAATCCGCAGGAAGGCCAGTTTGCGCCCCTATGTAGCCGGCCGCTGCAAATCGCGCCTTAGGCGTGGATCTTCCCATCCTTTGAGTTGCCTTGACCCAAGCAAGCGGACTGTCTCCGAGTCTGGTAGAATGTAGGGAGTGGTCCAGCAGACTTTGATCACTGCCCAACATGCCATTGTCCGTCTGCCTTGCTACTTCTTGGCTTGATAAAGTGCCTTCGGTATCCGTCGAGAGGTAATCCATGTGTACTTTGACTAAATACCCAACACTATTGTCTTGTACCGTGAGTCCGTAACTCTACACCTTGTCCTGATCACGTAGATGCGTAACACGTTGTTTGTAGTGGAAAGTTGAACGCAGAATTTAGGCCAGTCTAGCGGATCACTGATACTACTGAAGTTGCGTCATCGGGCAAAACAGCGATGAAGCTTTACGAGATGACGCAATTGGTAAACTTGATTGCGTTTTCAGGAGCTACTTAGATATTTCCCTACATGCTTTCATACAGTAGACGTGCATTGGGTGTCCATCGATAGGTAGTCTATGGGCATACAGACTAAGTACCCAGCGCGATTGTCCTGTACTCAAAATCGGTAATTTTTCAATTTGACTTGGTCGATTAAGTGCGTAACACTTTGTTTTTGGTGCGAACCTGAGCGCTGGACTTAGCCTGGTCCGTTCTTACACAGCATCCTTTCCCAATGAAACGGGTTGCGGACACTACTGCAGACGAATCGTCGGAGAAAATAGAGATGGTGCTTTACAAGATGATGGGACTGGTAATAAAGAGTTTTTTCAAGGACTGCCTAACTAATGACTTCCGATGTCCAGACACTCTCACGCACAGTAGACGTGTTATCTCATGAAATGTTAACTGCAGTTCTGGAACGTGTCTTCTATTCAAAGAAGATTACCAAATTGGGGTTGTAATATGGATCATCCTGCAGCACATTCCTGGGATATTTTGCCCACACCAGGATGCTGGCTTTCAAACGAGCTCCTCGTCTACTCCTTGCACAAACCACATTTTGCAAAAACGACTACTCATTTAGTAAGAAATTTTCGCATCGAGTTTAAACATTATCATACATTCGAATGCACTATAGAGAAAACTTGAACAAAATATTCTTTCTTCTATTCATTTGGTAGAAAATCACGTCTCTCTCAAAGTTTGCATTTGAAAAAGAGTGCCATTCGTTTGTAGGAAACTTCGTTAGTTTCCGAACAAGTCTGAGGCTGACTAGTCGTTCGACTTGCATCTAGGATTTTAAAACTACAAGCCATATATGATTTCTGTGTAAGGGAAATCACATATTTGTTTTGCTGCTGAGAAGTTGCAGCATAGGGGGTTATAGAATCTCCTAGGTGGATGTAGACCACGCTGTCCGCTTTATAAACAGCATTTACAAATGCACTGATAGGATGTTGTATGACTGGACATTTCATAGTCTTGATGACTCTCGTAATCAGAAACTTTTAAACCGGCAAATACTCTTTTTCAAGAACAATATTTAAAGATGACGCGATTTACTACCACGTGAGTAGAGGAAAAAATAGTATTTGGTGCGTCTTTCATATACTGCATTTAAATCTTTAATGGACGTCAAAGATTAATGAAAAATCTTATACTAATGAAGCGGTCATTCTTTGCGGAAAGTAATTTGTGCAAGCCGTCAATAAGAAGCACATGTAAAAACCGGAATCCTGTCGCGACTGCAGTACCTAGACATTGCACGACATGCTAATTAACTTAACAGCCCTACTTAGGTAATCTTTTCGGATCAAAACCCCACCTCAGGACTTCGATTGACATTTCATGCGATAGCACATCTACTGTATTAGAGCATTCTGAGTGCTTACTGTCCGCTGGCCGCAGTTTACTAACCTAATGCTATTACTGGCTCGGCAATACGTTGCGGTGGATGGTGGCGGGGGATTCCCAAATGATCCGAAAGGAATGTACATTGAACAACATATCCTTTTTACTTAGAAGCCGTTTCAGTTGAACACGGGAACAAGAACCCCTCACCCGTGATTCGAGTGGCCTTGTGCTACCTTTCAGTACGATTAGGGTTTAAATTATATTAAGGATTAGAGGTAGACTATGGTGGATTAAAATGGTTGAGCTTTGGTTTAAAGTCCGGAGACAGAAATAAGACACAGGAGTAAGCACACCTCCCGGAATTGTACGCAAGGCCACCTGTATCATGGGAAATGACTCCTATTCCCTGACATAGCATATTTCCGTCCGTCTAAACAGAATTCATGCAGATGCGATGTCCCGTGGGAAATTAGCTCGGCCTAATTAAACGCCGCCTTGACATAGCAGGATATAAGGTTCTCTAAATAATAGGCCAATCACCATTTTCTAGGCTGAAGCTTCTTTCTAATTAGGGATACGCCAAAACCATAAGATACAAATAACCCCGAAAATAACATATCCCTGTTGAGATAAATAAAGTGCTCACCAGACCAAGGGAACTGTATTGCGAAAAAGAAAGAACTTGAGATTGCGTCAGCTAGGGTTTTTTGAAAAGTAAAACGTCAGACAGCACGAAGTATCTGGATTAGCTTATCGCTTTACTTAAAGGATATTTGTCTCATGCTCATTTTTATTCCGATAAAAAGGAAATTGGTTACAAGGCCCCGTGCGATGCCGTATATTGCGGCCAACTGGAAAGATTTGCCTCCACACGCATCTACAAACATAAACTGGCAGTTAAGAGGCGAGACCACCTGTCTGAAATGGCCATGCACACCCTTCATACTGGACACACTTCTCAAAAACGTGTTTGTCTTCAAGTTATATTTCGTGGGATGCCTACGGCCCAATATACACGTATCTATATATGATTTATTGAAACAACTGCTTGCTTTAAGAACAGGCTGTGTATACAGTCAGCGGACCTCGTACTTTAGCTTATTGAAGTCAGCTATCGTGAATTTTAGCATATGCTTAACCTAACATATATGTGCTTGACTCCGCAATTTCAAAGTATTTCTTTTTAAAATTTGAAATCCAGCAAAGCCAGCCCTGAATGCAAATAACCAATAAGCACAATATTCGTGCATTTGGAATCAGTCACTGTAGTCTTGTGCATCCAGCGACGCAACATGATGCCAGATTGCATAGTTGATGCGGAAGAATAAATGTATTCTCTCAGACAGCTTTCCGCAATTCTTAAAGATGGCTGAATAAGGTCTCCAAAACACCCAGACTTTTCCTGTAGGCTGCACTGCAGTAACCCAACTGGATTGAAAAATCCACGTGGAAATGTGTCATAGAGAATCAGGCAGCAGATATCTTGGCAGCCTCAAGTATCCAAAGTAACAGCGAGTCAGTCGAAAATCAAATATTAAATACAATTTTAACATAAGATTTTTGCTGCCTCTGGAGATGTATAACTTACTGGTCTGAGTGGGTTACTAAACTTTGTTGCAACTACTCCTAAGAGATAGACTATGCCTTGAATATCTGAGTTTTCACTAAAAAAATTCCATGTCTTTCTCAGACTGATGAATGCTTGCTTGGTCTTCCACAGAGCAGATAGATTGATCTGTGCGAAATAGAAGTAAAACTGTCTGTACCTATAATGTTATTTCTTTTTGTCGTAATCGCCACCATCACCTTCCGCCTTATTTAGCGCCTGCCCGATAGACATAATTCGTTCGGACCAATTATTCCCAACTCCTTATGTGCATCACAAAATGACGATTAATAAACCAGAAATGGGCAACGATAATGCGAAGGACCCCAAACACACGACCAGACAAACGTGCCGGTTTTAATGGAAAAAGGTGGTCATGGGAGTTTTACGGTTGGGGTCTTTGTATGCATAGAGGAATGGCAAAATAAATATAGATAATTGATATATTCGTTTTTCGGACGAAAAGGTTTCAATGCATTGACAGATAGCAGCCAAAATTAAGCAGGACCATTAAAAAAAACAAGCATTAGGTGTCTACAACGATCGCTACTCAACTCCCTGAGCTGAGATCATTATAGATAATGAATAAGGCCATCTATAACAGACGACCCAAACTTGTACAATGAAACACCAAACCAAAAACCCATTTAAATAAGTATAGTAGGTATTCTTTGTATGCCACACATGCTTGGGCTGCTGCACCTGATCCTTACCAAGAAATGGAACGAGCATGTCCTCTAATCCGATCAATGCGTGCCGCAGTACCATAAACCTACTTCCTTGCATATTAATAATTTGCGAAATGTGGAGATGTATGACAGTTCCTGACTTCCCCATGGTTGTCGATTTTAAGGCGTGCACATGTGGGCTAAGCGACTACGGGACAGTATAACGAGTTAACTCAAAGTTGAACAAGCGCGATAACACGCGAATTTATTACCAAGGGTCAATTTAAAAGGTAGGATAGACGTAATATTTTGCTCTCTTCACCAAGCTGAATTAAGAAACACAGTTGCCTTGTTTAGTAACGACTCTTTTTTCCCACTCAACACTTCCCGGTATACATGTTTTTCTAATTTATGGAAGTAGATCAGCAGAGCATCTTGCATGCGTAAAAGCTGCACGAACTATTGTCTCCTGTTGCAAACTATTTCAAGTGTGGCTTCACAGAATTAAACATGTCTAACATCTGCTTATTTATCAAAACCATTGGGTTATAAATCCCCATGCGCGAAAATCGACGATTCTTTTCCTGAGTGCGTTGGTAATTTCGCGTTACTGCGCGCGTAACGCGCATCCTCTAATGCTTTGGATGCTTGAGGCTGCCAAGTTATCTGTTGTTTGCTTTTCCAGCTCTCAATTTCACTTTGTTTTGGCAATCCAACTGGTGTACGCGGGTGTCGTCTGCAAGGACATGCAGGCTGCAATGGGAAACGTCATCGGCTCCATTATGACTTATGGGAAATCTGCCAGGCAAAATATTTTTCTTCTTTCTCATCACGGTGTTAAAACAACAATTTTTTGACTGAAACCTGGGCAAAGCATGCAGATCTATTTAAACATTCAGATTTCACTAGCTTACAATCGTGCCGAGCACGGTCACAGCTTATGGTTAAGGACACTTTAATATTGGGATTAACATTACTTCCAAACACTTTGCAAGTACCTGCATACAGTTAATCGATCAAAGAGTCAGTTGGCAAAAATATGCGGTATCTCCACATCAGGCCGATACATTTACATGGGTAATGATCATTCTAATTGCAGACAGGATTTAAATGCGTCTCATGGGTAGTGTTTATTTGAACTCCATGTCTCCACACTGCCCGCATGACGGAGTCAGCGTGCTGGGGACGGTGGAGTTGGAGCCTACTTCCTTGCACAGTAATGAAAAGATTTGCGAAAAGTGGAGAAATATGAGAGTTCCTGACTTCCCTATGGTTGTCGGTTTTAAAGAGTTCGCATATGGGCTAAGCAACTACGTGGCGGTATAAAGAGTTATCTCATAATTCGGCAACCGCATCAACACGCGGGCCGATGGTCACAGGTCAATTTAAAAGATAGGGTAGACATAATGTCTTGCTCTCTTTACCATGCCGAATTATAAAACACGGCTGCCTTGTTTAGGAGGGACTCATTTCCCGCCTTCTTCCCTTCCTCCCCGGTATACACGTGATTCTAAGAAAGTAGATCATCAGAACATTATGCGTGCGTAAAAGCAGCACAAACTAGTGCCTCCTGTTGCAGGCTATTTTAACGGTGGTTTCACAGGGTTAAACATCTCTAACTTCTGCCTATTTATCAACATCATTGGGTTATAACTCCCAGTGCGCAACAAACGACTATTCCTTTGCTGAGTACGTTAGTAACTTCATGCTACTGTGCGCGTAACGCCTATCATCTAGTGCCCTGGATGCTTGAGGCTGCCAGGTTATCTGTTGTTTGATTTTCCATCTCAAAATTTCAATTTGCTCTGGCAATCCGATGTGTTTACAGAGAGTGTCGTCTGCAAGGACATGCAGGCTGCAATGGGAAACGTCTTCAACTCCATTACGACTTATGGGAAATCTGCCAGACAAATTATTTTTCTTCTTTCTCATCGCGGTGTTAGAACAACAATTTTTGACTGAAACAAGGGCCGAGCATGCAGGTCTAGTGAAACATTGAGATTCCGCAGGTTTACAATCGTGCTGAGCAGGGTCTAACCTTATGGTTAAGGGCGCTCTGACATTGAGGCTACCATTGCTTCCAAACACTTTGCAAGTTCAATAGATTAGGAAATTACGAAATTTGGAAAGCTGGCTTTGGGCAGTCACTCTGGGACTGATCGCCATCGATACGCATGTGCCATCTGTGCAGTTTGTTGTTTTATGCTCAACTGACTAACGTCAACCTATCAAAAAAACTAACAGCATTGTTAAACACGAAGATGTATGCTTGGGAAAGGGCAACATTTACGCTGAATACGGCGAGTCGAGAACTGTCAGGTAATGAATGGGAGTAAAGTCAAATGAGATACAATCACAACTGGTGCGGGATATGTGGTTTCATCCAGGAAATTGCCGCTGTAGTCGTCGAAACTGCACATCGCTCTTTACTACGCCTAGAACAGACGATTATCGTACGCTGAAAATCGTAAATTGCACGCTTGCCAACTATCGTGAAGTCACTGTCCCCCCTGGAATTAGAATCAACTGCAGTGACTTCTCAGTGCAGGGACCTTCGATTCACTTCGGCATTCAGGCAGCATTCCTTTGCGAATCAGTTCCATTTGGATTGGTCTTCAGTAAAGATAGAATGGTGTAGGCGTATCCGATTGTCTACAAAACAAGCTTTGGACTACTTTCCCCCCAACGTCGTCCTCCGTTTCGTGGTCTGGCAAAATGGACGTTTGGTTTCTGACCGAAGGGCCAGCAATAACTGCGGCTACTTTAACCCAATCAAGGGGAAAACGAACGTCCACCGACATAGTAAAAGTGCACTTGCGTTAAATACCTGGGAAGTGTGCCTATTTCAGTGTCCTAACCCTATCTTAAAACTTTACCGCAACCCTTATCTCAGCTCTTCCCTTCCCCTCTAGCCCAAATGTGACCATGTGCTTAACACGAACCCCAATTTTCCTAAGAGTTGGCGTTAATCCACATACATTATGAGGGCCCCTTCTCCCGTGTACTGTCGGTGGGAACCGCTAAAACAATCCTTATCTGATTGATGGCGTTTAACTTCTGACCTCCACTTCATACGAGCCAATAATAAACACTGTGAATGAACACCTGGCTGAGTACTGCAAGGGAGAAGAATGCCCTCGTGCAGTTTTTTGTATTGTTTCGAGGACTGGTCCACTCTGGACAGACAGATACATGAAAGAATCGGAGTCCCTGCTACGGGCGTCCACCTATCTGACTTGATTGGGAAATGTTATTTCAACGGACAGAACACCTGACATCAAATATCGATAAAATTGTAGGATAGTAATGTGGACGACACCTTCACCGGTGTCAAAACAAGTCACGCTTGCCAGCCCAAGGAATTGCTCAGATCCGTTGACCTGAATATCCAATTTGCGATGTGAGCCGAGCTGTACAAAGAGCTTATCCTTCTCGGAATTCTTGTGCACCAGTACGCCACTGTGACACTGTGAATTACAGTGTGCAGAAAGGCTTTCAACACAAGGCAAATACTGCAATTCCTCACAAGCATTTGCTGTTTCACAAACGGATGTGTACAGTGGGTGACATAACTCATAAAATGTGGGAATTTACGAAGGATCGCTAATCACTCGCAAACCGGCACCAATCTGTGTATCTATTATCCACGCTAATAAAGCACAACTTTAAGAGAATTTAAAGCATAAGATGAGTAATGAAGGCAGTGTTGCATTGCTGAGAAATGCCAATTTTTTTAGAAAAGCGTAAAATCGCGGAAACGTCAAAAGTGATTGCAATTTAGTTAACTTCTTTTTAAATTTTCGCAACGTCTCCCAATGGAAAAAACTGAGTGACTATAAAAGCACAAATAGAAAAACAGTTGAAAATAATGTTTTAGTGAAGTTTAGATTTAAATATCCTTTAAGAATTAGCGTAATTCTATGTATGGTGCCTTGCCAATAGCCTACATTCTGAGCATAGATTCCGAAACAGTTTCCCGAACATTCGTAGTATCGTTTAGTCTTTTGAATTAATTAAGATGCGGTTCAATAAGAGAAGTAAGAGTTCGCTTGATTTCGCCGACAGGGACATCATAGGAACAAAAGATTTCATAAGGTCACATGTTACCAGGCCGATTAGTGCAAAATAATTTTAAATAGAATTGGCATGTGTAATCGCAAGCACACCATTTCGTCACGAATGGAAGAGAATATGCACATCCCAGGTTCTTGTTTAAAAGAAGGCGAAGGCACGATCACTGGGACAGCAGGTTTATTTGCCTGAGCTTTCGAACTCGAACTAGAGTTCATCATCAGAGACTACTCGAGTGCAGCAAATTGTGAACATTTATATCCTTCGTCCTTGCGGGGGGGAGTATGTCCGTGGCTAGGCAGGGTTTGTGCCGCCTGGTCCACGATGTTCCCCCGGCGTGGTGACGCCGTTTGTTCACAATTTGCTGCGCTCGAGTAGTCTCTGATGATGAACTCTAGTTCGAGTTCGAAAGCTCAGGCAAATAAACCTGCTGTCCCAGTGATCGTGCCTCCGCCTTCTTTTAGACACCATTTTGTGTTTATACAGGGCCCTTTTCTTTCGTTAAATTAATTTTCACTTTCTCTCGTTCAGGATTACATTAAGTTTCAGATCGGCCTTGAATTTTTGATGAATATTTCACAATTTTCAGTGTTTTCATCCGATCACCCATAAGGACAGATTCTGTATTATGTGTATGATAAAAACTTTAAAATAAGGTACTTCTTGGAGGCATTTAACGAAATAGCGAACGTTTCGGCTTCCTTTTCATTTAGAACGCCATCTGGGTCGCATTTGAAGACTCGAGTAAACAGGAACCCTCGTCATCGAATAAACTGATGTCCACAACGAAAGTCAACAACGAATGTGTCTTGGATCAATTAGAGAACCTTTTCAAATAAATTATCTCTATAAGGAGCGCTTTGATACTGTATTCCATTGACGAATGTCTGAGTAATTTAGTTTTCTACGGAGTGAGGCCAATTTGACACCCTCAGCCGTTTCTTTCGATTTGCTAAACGATACTGATATTTCTCGATCGCAAACGTAATAACATGTGGCGGTCTAGGATGTGAGATCAGCTTAAACCACGCACAATAAGTTCGTTTCGTCTAATGACAGAAGTCAGGGAGCTGTGAGGACCAGTTTATTCTGTACACAGGGCAGGTTGCCGTAAGTTGGCTGTTTGCTTGCAACAGAGACCGACTGAGCCCGACTGAGCACAACGACATTTTCTGAGCTCCAGCTGGGACTATTTTGACGTAGATACCACTTCACAGTTACCGTCTCTGAGGTTGCCGCTGGAACTGTACGTACCAAATTTGTTTCTGCGTCTCTGGAAATTTTTTTCTCGCGTGGAAATTTATCAGAAGTTTGTCTCTAAGCGGAATTTGTTTTTCATCAAAATCCAACGGGCTACGGAGTCTATTCGCGCGCAGATATCGGCCTAGGAAAACAAAATCGTTGACACCCAGGAAGATCGGGAGTTATTCAGCGCCTTCGATATTCTCAAAACGGCTGAGTCGCTCCTACATATATTTCATACCGTTCATATTTTTTCTCTACATCGACTTTTTAAAAAATAGGTGTATTTTCGACCATTTGGTTTCGAATATTTACCATACTCCATCGTATACAATCGTAGTTACCAGTTTGAACCTCGAAACCGAATATTAACTTACGAACACACGAAACTCATGAACACAGATCAACCTTTTGGTGGTTCCACGACCAGGACCGGCATAATGCATGAAGGAAAGTCTATTGACATGGCCTTGCCTCCCAGGATTAGCGCTCGCTCTCTTTACAGTTGCAACCAGGGGCCCGCAAAGCGCGCTAAAAGCGTAACCACAGCAAAATCTGTTAGTTACGAGGACGAGCCGTGCTCTGGGTGCTCCTATATTATGCTGAGAGTCGAAAACCTTGAAAAAGAGCTGGCGGCTTTAAAGGAACTCGTGCAAGCGAATGATGGTAGGCAAAACGCGGTTAATAGCGCTACAGTCAGCAAGAAAAAGGGGAAGAGCAGAACTCCAAAACAGCCAAAGAACAAGGTTTGTGGAAAACCCCAGTGCAAGGACGCCGATACTAATGACGATGGGCAAATAGCAACGGAGTCTCCTGTTTCTACGGAAGACAACCGAAGCGAACCCTCAACTTCTCTCAGCCATTCCGCGTGTTCAGTAGTACCCTCGGTTGGAAGTGAGGAAACAAGCTCGTGGCAATATGGGATGGGTAAGCACCACAACAGGAGTATAAAACCCCAGACGACTCCGGTGGATCTCCTGAGACCTTCAGCTGACAAGGTCGCCGGAAACAGAACAACTGAACCCCTGGATCGTCAGCACTGCGTAGTCGTTCAGGGCCTATCGGAGTCGAATGCTCCTACACCGAAGGAGAGGATTTCCGCTGACCTCGATATGCTTCAACACCTTCTGAACAAAATGCTTAATTCGAATGAAAGGGTAACTATTCACGCAGCCTTCAGGATCGGAAAGAAGGTGAGCGAACAATCGGAAACTGCGCGGCCACGACCTCTGAAAATCGTTTTGGGCAGTAAAGAGGAGGCTAGCTTGCTTCTGTCCAGGAAAAGCTGCCTCCGAAACTCTCACAAGAAAGTTTTTTTTCAACCGGACTATTCTCCAGCGGAACGTCTGAAACGCCGCGAATTAGTGACGGAGCTGAAGAGGAGACTTGCAGCAGGAGAGAGCAACTTGGTTATTTTCAGGGGACGAGTGATACAGAGGAATGCGATGTTGCTTTGGAACCAGCCAGTCATCATGATGGCGGCAGCAACATAATATTTTCA
>CACRXP010000178.1:249225-375227 GCA_902702965.1 Spirometra erinaceieuropaei | reverse complement strand
TCTGTGGCGACATTTAAATGCAGGCTTGACAGACATATGCTACAGCAACAAGCGGACTATGTGACGTTTTAGCCATGTGACCAGTGACATGTGTGAATCAATGTCTGCATACAATTACTGCTGTAATTTCTACACATTCTGCAAATTTTTCGATTTTTTATGTACAAATAGGGAGTTCAAAGGCGTAAGCCTATTTCCCTCAAATACACTGACTGACTGAGAGATAAGCGTCCGTTCACGGAGAGCGTCGGTCGCGGTGTGTGTGTTGTTTATGCGGGAGTGCGTCTGGGTCAGCAGGAGGGGTGACTGGCTGAGTGGTGTTCGTGTGATTGGACAAATTAGGGGAGGAATAAGGGGCGCATGTGCACAATGCCTCACGGGTATCAGGCCAGGGCGTTAGACGCGCGTGGGGTGATGAAAGTTTGCGAGGTCAGCCGACAGTCAACTGAAGTTGGGCCGGAGGTGTCTGAGTGTTAGCCGGCGGGGGTGGCTGTGTGTCAACAGCTGTCGCGGCCATTGTTCGACAAAACACAGCCGGAGAAAAGGGGGACTGAAGCGGCTGTTACAAACATGCCTTTTCGTTATATTGCGGCCATCTGAATTGTTTTTGCTCAGCCCTACACTTCGTTCTAAAACTATGAATGCACGGCAGAGAGGCTCTATATACATTTATATTTTGCTGAAGATGTTAACGCTTTGCTCGTCCCATTTCTGAATTAGGTATGTGCAGAAGCTAGACTGCACAAAAAGTAATATTTAATACGTTCAAAACTGAAAATGGCAGTCCGATGGTGGTCGTTCCTGTGCCAACACGTAGGATTTTCCAAGCGACAAAATAATTTTAGCTTACTTAAATGAAGGTTTGACTGTGTGTGATATTACTGCACTTTAGGGCACAAAATCGCACAGATATAATAGTTTGTGTTTTATAAATCGACAGAACATCTGGTTCTCTTAAAATAACCTTTCTTTTAAGAAGTATACTACCACGGTTACCATCGGAGAAAAAATTTAATTTTAAAGTCCAACAACCTGAGTTTATTAAAACTCTCTGGAGTAAATTAGTCTCCATTCAAGGAAAAGCCCCCTTAGATGGGCAACCGAAGTCCAGAAAGGGTATTAGCATAGGAATTCGTCCGAATATACCGTAACGGCCATTTTCGACCAAAATGATGAACATTTTGCTTGGAAAAATTACGTGGGCACAGTTTCTGCACAAGATGAAGACATTTCCTAAATGAGGCTGGGCGGAGAAGCAAAATACGCGAAGTTTAAGACGTCCTCAATTGTCTCATCAGGTTTTGTCACCAGGTTTCATGAGATAGGTCACGTGTTGTATATGTGTATTCTCTTCCGAAGATTTATATCTTATTTTTGAATTGGATCCAGGAAAACAGGCAAACACTATTACTTCATAACCACTTTAGAGTCGACGAATGCGAAGGCATTTAATCGAGGCACTCAGACGCACGTCAGAGAGGCGATGTGGTCGCAACACGATGTCTGAAAAAGCAATCCTTGCAAACCAACACACTCAGAGAGGCCAGCTCTCGTTTCGGGCGCAGACAGTTCAAGAACAGTACGGCTGAAATCTGATGACCGATCTGTAGATTCCGGCAATGCATAGTGGCCTTCCTACGGCTTACAAGGCCTAGCGGCATTGCGTGGACAATGAGTGCGACGAGAAGTGAGTGATGTGTTCTAGGAAATACACCGGATATTGCACATTAAAGGTTGACGCGAAAAGCAGACTGATGAAGCACCTTAGAAGCTCAAACATCCTCCAACAACGTGGTGGCTATAACCGCAAACAGTTTTTAAACTTGATGGCTGTCTGCTAAAGGCCGCGACAGGGAAAGAATAAAGGACTTGTTTGATAGGTCATTTGGAGATGAAGGTCGATCCACATTCGCTATCGCGCCATCTGACACTCAGGGTACACTCGCTCAATATAGAGATCAATCACAAGAAAGTTTAAACTGTTTTAACGTTGCGAACATTCTCATGGAGCAATTCAGAAGAGCATTTGACGAGCTTACGTGTACTTCCAATAAATGCTAATCGGGCCTGTACATTTATATGGGAACGAATTACAGGGTTCCACCTAACTACTCTAAGCGACTGAATCCGCGCTTATTAGCAACAGCGGAGGCAACCGCCATCGGACTACAGAGACCTGTCCTGTGCGTGCAGAAGAACCTCTTGCACACTCCGCGTCTACCGTGGGCCAGGATCGACAAACTTCAATCGTAATTTGGAAATTTTCGCAGAACTGAGACAATCCAAAGATCTCTCGGTGTTAAAGGAACTCAGTGGATTGCTGAAGTTTGACACCGGAGTTCCGGAGGCAAATGTGACGAGGAAATACATATGAGCATGTATTGATCCAGGGGAATATCCGAGATACTACTGAAAAACCTTACGAAGAGGCCGTATCTCAGCCACCTTAGTCACACTAAGACGACATGCAGAAAGTCATTTGGAGACAGTTAGTACAGGAATTGAGGAACTGCAGCGGAACCTATGTCAGAAAAAGGCAAAAGCCACTTGCGCTCGCAACCCACTTTGAGAGTCTCTTTAGCCAGACTAAAAATCTAAAACCCTCCTTACCTAGAGAAGTTGAGTACCTTAAATCGACGCTGGTAAACGGCTGTTAACAATATTTAAGAATGGCTCCGAGGAACAAAGGTCCCCTTACGATAGCCCATCTTGACAGTCTCGGGGAGCCTCGTGAAAATGAAGATATCTTACTAACCAGACCGGAGAAGGGTTCATGGATAGTGCTGATGGATAAGACGGATTGCGTGGAGAAACTAGGAGAAATCTTATCGGACTGTACAAAGTTCTCGAAATCCGAGAAAGACAGGGTTCGAACCGCGACCATCGCGAGGTAGTTGACAAATGTGCTCAAAGATCTCCACAAAGAACGACATCTGTCTGACAAGGCGATTGAAGGGCTAAAACCTGTGGGCACGACGATATCAAGAATTTATGGTCTTCCCAAGTTTCACAAACCCGGGCTACCACTACGTCCAATCTTGGACATGGGAAATTCAGCCTATCACGCAATTGCAAAATGGCTGGTAGAAAAGTTGAAAGCGCTTCCAAGTTGTCTGTATCCGCGAAGTTCGAAAGACACCTTTGAGTTTATCGAGGCTATCAAAAAAATTAACGTAGAGAGACAAACGATGCTCTCGTTAAATTTATCATCACTGTTCACCAACGTATCCATAGTGGAGACAATAGACGTCCTGGGCGGCTTCATCAGGGAAAAAACTACCCGATAGGCATGACAGTGGAGACCCTAAAAGAACTACTTACGCGATGCACACAGAATGTCCAGTTCCTCTGAAACAGCCAGCTACACTGGCAAATGGGTTCGCCGCTTGAAGCGTTTGTCGCAAATGTCTTCATGGGCAAGGTCGAGCAAACGAGTCTCAAAGGTACCATTAATGACCTTGCATTCTACGGTCGATATGGGGTGGATATTTTTTGCCTGACGAGTCAAACCATCGATATCAATGGCCTAGTTCGGGAGTTTAACAGGGCGCACCCTTCTCTGATGTTTACCGCAGAGACCGAGGCGAATAACGAGATCGCGTTCCTCTATGTCCTTCTACACAGACCAGCGGATGGATCCACCCCACGCAAGATATTCAGAAAGAAGACCTGGACGGGAAAACACATTAATTTTCGCAGTTTTGTTTCCTTAAATCTAAAACAGAATTTAGTTCAGGGACTGGCGGCTAGAGTGAGACGCATCTGCTCTCTTAAAACTGTTGAAGCACAACTCCAGCAGCTGCAAAACACGCTCTGCGAAAACGGCTATCCAGAGAGATTCATCCTCCGGAATACAAGAGAACGTGCCACAAAACCTGCCGTTGAAACTGCAGTAAGGAATGACTTATTTCTAAGACTGCCTTTTCTTGGAGACGCAGTAAGCGAATTAATTAGACGTCTTAGGACAGCTCTCGCGAGTGCCTTCCCCGCGGCGAACTTGCACGTATTCTTCGCAAACTCCCCCCTAGAACGGTTGGGGGCAAAGACCGGCTGCCGTTACAGGCCATATCCATGTGTATTTATTCATTCACCTACCCCTGGAGAGCGGGATATATTGGCCGTACAACGCGGCGTCTGGAAAAGAGAATACGTAAACACATGCCTGCCTGGCTAGGTAAAGGTGGAAATCGATCGACTTAGAGTTCAATTCGTGCACATCTAATGGATACGAACCACCAAGCCGACGCTAAAGAAGCCTTTAAAGCTATCATCCGGGTACCGGCACACTACTCTAAAGGTCTGCGCAAACGGGTGCTAGCCACAGCCGAAGCAGTGGCCATTCGACTAGCGAACCCAGCACTCTGTTGTCAGAAGACGCTGACACAAGCAGTCTGTCTGCCCTGGCCGACTCCGGGCGGTAATCGCACACCGTCCCGACGCCCTGAGAACTGTCACACGCACTTACCGCGCTTAAAATCTAAACGGAACCTCTCTCCTCCTCCTCCCCCCCTCCCACCCCAACTCCACCGTCCCCTGCACGCTGACTCCGTCATGCGGGCGGTGTGGAAACACGGAGTTCGATTAACCCTGCCCCTGAGACGCATTTAAATCCTGTCTGCAATTAGATTGATCATTACCCACGTAAATGTATCGGCCTGATGTGGAGTTACCGCAAACATATTTTCGCCAACTGACTCTTCGATCGATTAACTGTATGCTGGTACTTACAAAGTGTTTGGAAGAAATGTTAACCCCAATATTAAAGTGTCCTTAATTTTCAGCTTTGAGCCTGCTCGGCACGATTGTAAGCTAGTGGAATCTGAATGTTTCACTAGATCTGCATGCTCGGCCCTTGTTTCAGTCAAAAAATTGTTGTTTTAACACCGTCATGAGAAAGAAGAAAAATATTTTGTCTGGCAGATTTCCCATAAGTCATAATGGAGTTGAAGACGTTTCCCATTGCAGCCTGCATGTCCTCGCAGACGCGTGCCCCCCTGTACACCAGTCGGATTGCCAAAACAAAGTGAAATTGAGAGATGGAAAGGCAGACAACAGATTACTTGGCAGCCTCAAGCATTCAAAGCATTAGACGATGCGCGTTACGCGCGCAGTAACGCGAAATTACCAACGCACTCAGGAAAAGAATCGTCGTTTTTCGCTCATGGGGAGTTATATCCCAATGACGTTAGACATATTTAACCCCCTGAAGCCATCCTTAAAGTAGCCTGCAACAGGAGACAAGAATTCGTGCAGCTTTTACGCACGCATAATGCTCTGCTGGTCTACTTCAGTAAACTAGAAAAACATGTTTACGGTATTGTGCACATGTCAACGTATCAACTATATAGTAGTTCAAGCAAAAATTCATCAGTCAGAGACGAAAATGGAAGTCGTTTCATTAAAAACTGCGATATTACAGGCATAGTCTACCTCACAGGAGCAGCTGCAATAAATTTTTGTAAATCACTCAGACATGTCAGTTATACATCACCAGATGCAGCGCCTATCTTATGTTAAAATTGTATCTAATATTTGATTTTCGATTGACTCGTCTGTTACTTTGGATACTTGAGGATGCCAAGATATCGGTTGCGTGATTCTCTATGGCGCATTTCCACGTGGAGATTTCAACACAGCTGGATACAGCGCTGCAGTCCACGTGAAGAGTCAGGATGTTTTGGAGACCTTATTCAGCCTTCCTTAATAGGCAGCACAGGCATTGCTTGGGATTTTATAGACGATCTCCTTTTACCTGCGTAATTCGAGATAAATAAAGTGCTCACTAGATCAAGGGAATATCTTAAACTTTTGATTATGTTAAGTATGCTCTTTTAAAGAGTAATATCTCAGGCAGCACGAAGCGTTTGTATTAGTTTATCTGTCTACTTGAAGGATATTTATCCCATTATTATTTTTGTTTTGATAAGAAGGACGTCCTGTATAAGTTGACATGCGATGCCTGTACTGCCGTTTATTGTGGTCAAACGGGAAAATGTACCTCTACTCACATCCACAAACATCAGCTGGCAGATAAGAGGCGAGACCTCATGTCTCAAATGACCATGCACAACTAGACTCGCAAGCCTGTTGTTATTAGCAGATGCTCGACTTTTAGTGTTAACTTGCGGAGCAGTGGTTGCTCACCGGTTGCACCGATGGCAAGTGACGTCTAAAAGATCAGGGCAAACGGCTTGGCAATTATGGAAGCAATATCCTATAACAGTTTGGCCGAGATTTCTTCGATGTTATGTATGTCGGTTCCTTCAAGTCTAGCTACAATCCCTGAACGTTCCCTTCGGTGAAGAGGATAGTTTTGACGGCAAGCACTTCTTCGGTATCATAAATGTGTAGAAGAGTGTTTAATTTGTTTGCGAAAACGGACTAGAAGAAATCAGGGGCATGTGCTTCCTTATTCTTTGGCCTCTAAGACTTGTGTACCTTCGGTAATCCATAAAAGTGGAATAGCTGGTTCATTCCGCCTGCTTGCTCAGTAGTGAGCATATTTCTTTTAGGAGAGACTCAGCCAACAAGTCCTGATTGTTAGTCATTTTCACGTGATTTTACAGCGGCTGGAAGGGAGATTGTGAGGCATCATTTTTACTTGACCCCACACCTAGTGGATATTGCCAAGGAATACGGCTTCGCCATCAATAAGACAGAGATCACGCCTCACTAACCTTAGAATATTTGTCTGGAAACCAGTCACCTGGTCAAGCAACAAGAATAGGGTGAACATTACATGGTCGTTCTGACCTAATTGCGTAAGCCATTCATGGTATCGATGTTGCCAGGTAGCTTAGTGAACATAAGGTCGAGACTGTTCATTGGGTCGGAAGCTTTGCCTTCTGACTGAGAAGCGAATGATCAGTAGTATGCAGAAGCTGATGGTCGAATGATGTCTTGCATTATTCGGTATGGATTGGACTCCAGTCTACACAGTCATCTGATCTCGCTGAGAAGGGGTCCCCAAGGGTATCTTAACATCAGACGAAATTCCAACTTGCAGGAGACACAAGGTAGAAAACAAACAAACAAACATACACTAACTCCAGAAGCGTCTAGAACTTTTCAGTCCTTCGCATAACGTTATCGTCCTTCGCTATCTCAACAAATTATTCTTCCTTACTCGCATGCACGTCGCTTAAATAACAGCATGTTATCCTCAACCACTCATAGTAGGACCCACGGACGCATGCTATGCGTGAACACCCGTCTGAATCAGTTAGTTGGTATCAGTGACTGACCGATCTCATTAAATGTTAGCGGACATTTTGAAATGCGTTTTCGAGAAAGGAATACTTCTTAATTGACGTTATAGTATTGGTTATTTTGTGGCCTAATTCTGTGATATTTCAGACACACCAGAGTGTTAACTTTTGAATGTGCTTCTTTGAGGACACTTTCAAAAATCGCATTGGACGAAAAAATGAGCCATTGTGTAGTATGAGTCTTTTCTGTCGATTTCTGAAGCTGTTGTAAGTTCAAATTGTTTTGAATAAAACATGCAAAAATATATCATATTGATTCTTTCGGTAGAAAATAACACTTCGGTCAGATTTTGTATTTGTAGAAAAAATATATTTTCGTATTTAAAAGTTTCTTATTATGAGATTTTTTAAGACCGTACAAGGTCTATTTGAACAGCACTGATTCTGGTTGTTTAACAATGCTCTTTATTGGACATGCAGCATAGTGCTCATTCTTTGCAACATTTTATGTGAAATATATAATATTTTCTTGGCAGCATAGAGAAATCCATTTTTTTCTTATATGAAATCATACTGCTTGAAAGTTGTGCGACAACAGGTCGATCTCAAAATTACTCGGCAATTGGAAAACTTTAAAAACGAAAGATGCGGCTTAACCAAGTAAAACAATTGAAATAGACATGGTCCGTTACCAAGTGATTACGAAACTTAATATTTTCTGGAGGTTTTTGTGAAATATATCCAGAGGAGCACAGAGAATCGATGGAGAAAATACATACTACATAAGTGATCATTTTGTGCACATTTTTTACAGACGGTCGACAAGAAATGCATTCGGAAGCCAACACCGTGACATGTTTAAAATGTTGTTGGATTATGTTGCCAGATAGGCAACGTTACGACCTCACTTAAGTAATTCTTCCTAAGTCAGAATGCACTTCAAAACGTTGGTCAACATCTTGTGCGATCGGTCACTGAGTGTATATTACGTTGCGTCGACCTCTTTTAACTGAAAAAAGCGACTGCCAGAAAAATTAAAAACATCGTCTTCGTTAACTTCAGCGCAGATTGTTACCTGAAATGTCGGAGATTTGCACCTTGTCTGCTACCGATTACGAAACAATCCTTTGATGAATGTGTGTCGATGTGTCGACGGCTTGTTAACGATGACTGCTAGATTCAGTACATGTCCAGTTAGTCACGTTTCGACCTGCTTTCTCTTGATGAAAGTCATCATCAGTAGACAATTACTTAGACAACTCCCGCATACGTTGCAGTAACAACATCTTGAAGACTCGGCTGCCTTTGTCGCAGTTATGTTCGTATGCTGACTCAATAAAATAAATAGGTGTCGGCCATCGCAAACGATGACTTGCACATTAATTAGTCTATAATTATAGTAAACTTGTGATTTATCAACCGTTTTTTTCTCCATTCAGCCGTATAAAACCCTGTGTCAAGACAGATTGCAGAAAGCAGGAGGCAGATTCGGGGACACGGGCTGACCACGGTAGACACCCTGCCTACGTGTCGGACACACGCTTTCTACGCGCAAAATGAACCCCCTTTTCATACCAAAAAGAGAGGCGCGGCTCTGAGCGTTAGTGTCATAGAGGCAACGGTATGTGTAGTCTTTGCAACCTGACTCTCTGTACTTAGAGGAGGATGGAGTTATCTCACCAGATGGCAACATTTAAGGTCTAGGTTTTTAGCGCATTGTTATATTTTAAAAGCGCGCCATATTGTTCATTGTAAGGAATATGCGTTCGAAGGTCCTCGGCAAGTTCACGTAGATAGTGCAGAGCTGGATTCGCATCTCCTGCACTTCCATTGCATCTGGCAAGCAGCAAACATCATATCAGTGGTCCTACGATGCTTTTAAAAGCCACATTGTCTTTGCTAGACGCAGTGCCCGTCTAAGCTTGCCAAACATGATCACCGCCCCCCCCTCCCCACCCCCAACCCCCGCAGCACACAAGGATTTTACAAAAAGTGGGGGACTACTCCGGTTCAGTCTCGGATGCCTGTGAACCCCCCCCCCCCTTAGTGGGGATATTAAGAAGGAAGATGTCCGTAGTTTTGACATTGATATGAGGTGGGCAACAATCCGCGTTGGGTGACGGTTGGTGCATGACCACCGTTTTGTCTATGCTAATGGTCAGTTCAGAGCTGGGCATAGCCGGCTGCGAAGAGATCCAGGTTCCGTTGCATGTCTCCTTCCGTCGTGGTGTTGACCGCGCAGCCGTCAGAGAAGAGCAGATGGTTGACTGTGGTCGTAGCCTGCATGAGCCTGTGGTCAAAAAGACGTCCTTCCGGCTCTACGGGGAATGCGTATCCCGGGACACATACCACAGTAAGTACGCAGGTCTGCCTCATTCCGCTGGTCAATGCGAAGGCCTCGGAGATGGTGCCGTTGTCCATAACGCGTGCCACCATTCGGACGCGGAGCTAACGGACCATATGGGTGAATCGCTCAGGATAGCTGGCTTTCTGTTTGATTCCCCACAGTCCCCCACGATTCACCCTGTCGAAGGTCCCCGTCAAGTTCAAGTAGATAGTGTAGGGTTGGGTTCGCATCTGCTAGCACTTCCGGTGTAGCTGGCAATCAACAAAGACCATATCAGTGACCCTACGGTGCTGTTAAAAGCCACATTGTCTTTCCAGCGGTAGTCTTTGCTCGAGGTATCTGTTGACTTGATTGACGGAAAGATCTCCCCAGGAATGGTGAGTAGCGAGATTCCTCTGCGACTGTCACGCAGTTGCCGGTTCCCTATGTAGTTGTAGGGATGAACGACAGTCGCGTCTTTGGAATTCTGATAGGCCTGACCTTTTTACCACATCTCCTAGAAGAGTGCTGTGATGTGATCCATCTGGCGGTGTCCGCCGGGCTTCTAGATTTTAACTGGAGTCGCATCGGAGTCTCGTGTCCGGAGTTAGACTATCACCATGTGTGCAACATTTGCCCACTCGTCATTGCCTACCTGCCAGCCAAATGACCTGTAAAGCAACGCCTGGGATTGTCCGTTTCATCCTTCAATATTTTAAAATCGTTCAAGGCCTTGTACTCACAATAAGTTTCTTGCTTTATTTGTAAATTGACAGTTTGCCAAGGCAAAATAAGCTCACGAAGGCGCCAACTGAGAACACAGGTATCGAATGGCTCTGTATCTACGTCCTGCACATGCTCTCGTGCCTAGACGCCCACTCACACGAACAAGTAAAAAACATTCCTCAGTCAGGAATTTTGCTCCGAGGGTCGCTTTACTAGACAGACGTGGCAGTCTGGGTTACGAATTGATTAAAACGCAGCTTATCCAGTCGGTCGGAGACCTTGAAGGCCATGACTTATATTGCGGTGCGATAGTTTATAGTATGTCTGGGAGGAATTTGACACATACTCTCTTCAGCATTCCCTACCAGAGTCCATTCTGAGATTAGGCACATTTCTGAACATGGTTCCACATCTTCAGTTAACGTTCATTACACGCGATCATCCACACAAGATGTACTTCTCCCAATTAGCGACATTGACAGGCGTAGGTGCGGTATTGTTTCATGAGCGACAAATGAGTGAGTGCTAATCATAGAGTTGGTGACCTAACTCTTGAAATGTGTCGAAAGTTACGAATGATTGCCAATCACTCGCAAACCGACACCATTTCATGAGTCCAGTGTCTACGTTAATTAAGTAGAAGTTTCAAAGAGTTAAATACATAAAAGAAATATTAAAGGCAGTGTTGCGTTTGTTAGAAATGCCGATTTCTTTAAAAAAGCGTTATATCCCGAAAACATCAGAAATGACTCTAATTTAGTAAACTTCGTCTTTAGCTGCATAGAATGTATTCACATATCAAAAACGTAGTAACTATGAAAGTAGAAATAAAGAAACGTTTAATAATATTGTCTCAGTGAAGTTTACATCTACATATCGTTTAACAATTAGTGTGATTTCATATACAACGGTTTGTCAACTGCCTACATTCTGAGTGTAGATTCCAAAACAGTTTTCCGGGGTTTCGTGTTATCTTTCAACCTTCTGAGTTAAATGAGATGGGGTTGAGCAAGAAAAAGTGGATTTTGCTTGATTTCACAGATGAGGACATCGTAGGAACAATAGATTTCATAAGATGACATGCCACGAGGCCAGTCAGTGCCTAATAAATTTAACTCGAACTGAAAGGCATGATCGCAAACATACCATTTTTTGCTTATAGAGAGAAATTTTCTTTCGTTAAATTAATCCACACTTTTCGTTCGTTTTGGATTACGATGACTTTTAGATCGGCCTCCAAATTTTGCTGAATACTTCATGATTTTCGGTGTTTTCATCCGATCGATCATAAAGAGAGAGTTTGAATTACCTGTATGTTGACAACTTTAAAATGATATTATTTTTGAAGGTATTTACCGAATTGGTGAGTGTTTGGACGCTCCTCTTCACAAAAATGGTCATTTGGGTCGCATTTGAAGACTCACTTAAACATCAAACTTAACTTTCAAGAAAAATGGCTGTCCACAACGAAATTCAGCAACAAATATGCCTTTGATCAATAAGAAATCTTTCCTTAATAAGTTACCGCGTTAGGAAGTGCTTTATTACTGCAATCCGTTTACGGATCTCTGTGTACTTTGCAGCTTTGCACGGTGAGGTCAACTAAAAATTTGACACTTCTAGCCGTTTCTGTCACATTCCTAAACATTACTGTTTGTTTCTATCGTAAACGTAAGAATATGCCTTTCTCTATTCAGTGAGGCCATTTCCGCTATTTGTGATCGTTTTTAGACTCCGTTCTTGAATTATGAATGGACGGCAAAGCGACCATATAAATACCGATATTTTGATAAAACTATTAATGTTTTGCTCGTTCTATTTCTGAATAAGTTATGCACAGAAATTAAATTGCACAACAAGTAGTGTTTCGTATTTTGGTAGTCATTTATGTGAGATCAATTAGAATTTTCCAAACGGCAAAACAATTTCAGTCCATTTAAACGACGGAATCACTATCTGCGTTATTACTGCACTTTAGGGTACCAAATCGCACAGATCTGCTTATTTAACTCTTAGGAACTGAGCAAACCTCCGATTTTCTTAAAATAACCTTTGTGTTAGCAGGTTGATTACCACGGTTAACATCGGACTTAAAATAAAATTTTACGTTGAGTTAAATCTGTTTATTAAAACAGTCGCGGGCAAATCACTGTCTTTTAAATTAAAAAGTCACTCGGATGCGTTACCGGAGTTTGGGACATGTATTAGCCTAGGAAATTGCACAATATATGCCAGCGTCCATTTTCGCCAAAATTTGCCGATATTTAAATTGATATAATTACGCAAACACAATTTCTGCACAAGAAAAGGACATTATATTGAAGGATAAGGATGAGCAAACAAAATGCGCAACGTGCAAGACGCCCAGAACTTCTCGCATCAGTTCCCGTTATCAGATTTAATGAGATAGGTCACGTACTTTATGAGTGAGACCGCCACAAGCAGATATTGTATGGAGGTGGGATGGAAAATCTCAGATGCTCCTATAGAAATGCAAGCACTTTTCTACGACTCGTCTTCGAAAGTTGAGTATAGGCATAAATGGCCAAAGGATCAGTCAGTACATGAACTTATTTCTGTCGCACCTCATTCCCTCCGCCCAGTAACTGCCTTAAATTCACAAAAGACTCGAGAATACGATATCAGAAACTGCCATTCAAAATAAAAAAGCATCGTGAGAAAAAAGAGGCACCCATATTTAGGCATATTATGAGGGCTTCCAAAACAACGGTGTTAGGAAAATTTATAAAAACAGATTAAGGAGCTGAAAACTACTAAGAAGCTTAGTTATGAAGTGACGCTGTTGAATTCCAGCTTGCATCGCTCAGATAAATAAACAATGCAAATCTCAATTCAAAACACTTAAAAACTACGCCTCTTACTTATTCTCGGGATGCCAGACAATGACGCATGGAGTATAAAGTGATGATGATGATGATGATGATGATGATGATGATGACGATGATGATGATGATGGTAGTGTTGGTGGTGGTGTTGGTGGTGGTGGTGGGCGTAACCGTATATTGGATACCTCGGCTAAACTCATCCTTCATCGGTTTCACCCAATCCGACCAGACAGTGAACATGACGAACGCTTGTAGTAAAGTGCCGAAACAGAGATGCAAACAGCCTTTACAAAGAGACTTTTAAATGGTGAAGATGAATTGGCCTGTAGACACTAGAGACATTAAACAGTCAATATAGAAACTAACGTCGCATCTCATTAGTGCGTATTTGGCGCCCACAGATGTTCTTAGGACCCACGAGTCCAATGCCTTCCCCTCACACTCCTTGCACTCCCCCTATAACTATCTGATTAGAGAGTTGGCCGTTTCAAACTTGATTAAAAGCCGGAAACATGTACGACTATTCTACTATGTATTTATGCCCATTTCTACAGCATTACGCTGACTACATGAGATGAAAAGCAATAGAGAAAGATTTAAAAATCCGCAGAGATTGTTGAGTCGACATCGTCGCTATCGACCATAGCAATGTTGAGCTTCAGCTCCCTCATCCTTCTGCGTCGGCGAATAAGCAGGATAGAGATGCCGATCGCCAACGCCAAAAGAGAGAGTACTCCAAAGACTGTGACTGTGATTGCTGCTGGTGGAAGGCCCTCCTCTTGCAGAGTCCCTAAAAAACCATCAATGTATCAATTGGCCCATGCAACGATTTTACGTCGACTACACAACTGGCGTTTTAATGCATCGTTGGACATGCTGTCACGTTGTAAGCATTTAACTTATGAAAACTTAGTGACTAGACGGGATGGAGACTTTAGGGGGCTTTCACGAATCAGCATTCGCAATGCGTTTCACATCCTAAATGACAACCTAGGCTAAAGTCCATTAAAATGTATCCGTGAGAAGAAGTTAGTTTAAAGACATCCGGTTACATGAAGCCTAATGGCCAATCGCCTGTTCGACATTTATTGTAAACCTATGTAATTCGAATCGAATGAAATCTGATGCCTCCCGTCGAGTGCGGAAGCCTGCGTTATTGCGATAAAGTTGAGAAAAAGATAAAAGTAACACATACAGTTTCATGCTTACCAACACTTTAACACTAAAACAAAATGAATCCTTTTAACAGAAATTAGAGCAGGAGATTGAAGGAAGTTCGCCAGTCAGGATATAAAAGTACGCGAAACAGATGCTCAAATGTTACATACTTATGACTCGAGTCGGGCCCCGGGGCTTCACTATACATGCGATTCAATGAAGGCTCTCCCACATCGACGACAGAGAAAGAGGAGATGTATGAAGTACCATGGTAAGTTAGTACTGAAGCAACTGCGAGGCCTAAGATGGCAATTGCTGTCTGCCAAACAGCTTCTTCTTGCACGATTTCTAAAATGACGAGCAAAGTGTAAAATTAGATTTCCGACAGTTGCCACTCGCAATGCTCAAAAGCATACTTAGCATGTGAATATCCAATAACAGTCGAAAAGCGTAGCAGATGAAGACGTACAAACTGTGAATTCGAAAGTGAAACAACTCTCATGACTATCCAGTCGGCAAAGAAGCACTCGTCTACTCTTAAGCTCCTATGCTCCCTGCAAGGGAATTTTCAGTAGATGTGCAAACACAATAAATGTTCACCGATATACTGAAGTGCGTTGTCAATTCGAAGAGGTTACGTAAACAGAGTTGTAGCATAATCCCAAGGCAAACCAGTTACAACAGAATGCAGGGTTTTGAATGAGTGTCTTCCCGGCCGTCTGAAAAAACCAGAGAGTTGCCACTCGCAATGCTCAAAAGCATAGTTAGTATGTGAACATCCAATAACAATCTAAAAGCGTAACAGATGAATATGTGCAAAGAGTGGATTTGAAAGTGAAATAACTCATGGGGTTCATAACATTAAGCCATGGATTTGGTTCATATTGCAAACGTCACAAGCAACATTAGCAAATACAGAGACATGATGTTATATAAACGAGCATATCGAGGTCTAAAAAGTCTCACGATTAGAAACGTTCCAAAAATTGAATTATATCCCCCTTTGAAGTACATAATTTAAAAAAGACGTATTTATCTACCAAATGATAAAAACTTTAATGTTTTTATACACTTTTTCTATGAAATATATTTGAATCTATAAGGACACTGAGCATAAAGGAGAAAAAATCCACACTACGTAAGTAGTCAGTTCTTACAGAATGCAGTTTTTGCAGGTGACCAGGTTAAAGCTTGTTTAAAAGTCGACATCGCGAAGTAACTGAAATATCCTGGGAATATCCTGGACGGTTACTAATATTGCAGCCCTACTTAAGTAGTCTTCTGGAGTCTGGAACCTATTTGGGAATTTCAGAAAACATTTCATGAGTTGACACATCCACTTTTAGTTCAGATCGGAGCAGAAAACTAAAAAATACAAAGCCAACCGAAATATCTTTGGATTATGCTGCACAACCTTTTTGTCATTATTCTTCTCCAGACGAAAATGCATTTGAAAATTTCGCCAAAAATTTCATGAGGTAGCACCTGCACAGTAAGTTCAGATCGAAGCAGGGAGGAAAGAAGTAAAAAACTAACCTACAATATGACATTCATCTGCTGTTTAATGGTAGGTATTGAATATATCCATAGGGTCGTATCAATAAGTTCAGTCACGAAAGAAAAAGATCTGGCCACTAGAGCAAGGAGTTTGTTGATCTAAAGTACCCCATTACCACTTGTGCGTATTATCAGAGACAGTCGCAGACAAGGGCAGTGGCGATTGTTGAGCCACTGCGGCGCTGAGCCATCATCGCACTTTTTACGAACCTCAGCGGTCGTCGTGAGAACTGTCAGTCACAGTACACATGTGTTCCAACGGCAGTCACGTACTACAAATGCTGTACTCCTTGCCCCTTCACTGCCCATATCTGGGACCGCCTCTGATGATGTGTTTGAGTGAGAGTCCGAAGCGTCAGGTCAATAAACTTTTTGTTCCAGTGATCGCATCTTCGTCTTTTGAACTCTATTCATGGAGCTCGTTTGTTCGCTTCTGTTGACGGCCAATCAAACCTGTTTCGCAGCATCGGGAAAAATCGAAAAGTTTGGCGTAATTGGACTTGGTATAACCTAAAACGTAATCAAATACTCTTTTGATGATAGAAAATAAGAAAGTGACGTTAGTGCCGTTACCGAAGCAACATTTTCAAAATCAAATTGGCTCTAACCAGAATTTCTCTTGATTTACATTTGACACCGGTCTTTTCACTGTTGCAAACCGAACACATTCGACTTCTCATGCTCACACCTAACTCAACGGACTTGACTGTCAGGAAAATGAGCCGAATTGTGTTATTTGTCGGAGTGTTCAACCATGATAAAGGCGATTTATTTTTTATCTTGAAAATCAATTATCTCAAAAAAGGCATTATTTAAAAAGCGGAGACTGCGGAGACTTCATTAGCCAACACCACATAACGGTTACTCAAACGGAATTCAAAAACGATGTTGAAAAGCACAACCGGTATCCGTACATGCAAACGTTATTTTAATAGGCCCCTCTTGTGGTTTGCATATTTTGTCTCCAATAGAAGACCTTACCATCTTTAATGGATTCTGTAGGGATTGTCGAAGTGGTGACCTTATTGTCTATTTTAGCAGAGGAATCCCCGACATCTCCTTCATCATCTGAATTGATAACCATTTTTTCTGACAAAATATCAGCAGAGGTGCTGAAGCCAGATGTAGATTCGCTTAAACCTGGATTGCGAAAAAATATGAACAAATGGATATTCCATAAGTCAAAGCATGGCAAATGTTTTCTCGTAAATTGAGCATAATTTTGCCAAAACATAAGTTAATTACCACTTTTCAAGGAAGCGTACAAGGACACACTCTGCTCGGCAGTTAATTTTAGCAGCATATTCGATACAATGAGTGCCACGTTTTCGCCTATATGTCAGTGCTTTCAAAAAAGACCGGAACATGAGTTGTAAAATATACTTATCACAATAAGCAGGGCTGTGGTCACTTAATTCAACTCGGTAAACAATAACCCGATAAAAGAATTTAAAAATCCAGAACTGGCCATTTAGCCTGATAATTCGCTGTCTCCTGCCGGTTTTTTTAATCTTTAGGGCTATGTTAATTTGTGTCTTATTAAAGAAAGCAGGAAATTACTATTCGCTACCGTAATTGGTTAATAATAACCGTGATTGACCTTTTGCAATTTAAGGGAAAGATGGATGTCGTATAGCTAGTAACTTTGACGATAAACATTTTCACTTTCTTTATGAAAATTCTTTTCGAGACCACAGAACAAACAGTGCAAAAATTACAAAAATATATATACACTAAGTGGGCTAACTCATGAAATGCCAACTGCAATTCCGAAATGCGCTTTCATTTCGAAAAGATTAACTAAGTAGTGTCGTAAAACCAATGTGCCAGCAGCATATTTCGATACTAATTCAGTGACAATAGGATGTCATCTTTAAAACGAACTTCCTTCTGGCTGCATGCAAAAACTACACTGTGTAAAAAATGACTATTGATTAGCATGAATTTTTCTCATTGATTTTCGATGTTGATAAAAGTCCAACTATAATTCATGGAAAATATGAATAAACATTTTCATTCTTGTGCTTTTGCGGTAAAAATTAAATCTTCCTTCCATTTTATACTCAAAGGAGGGATATAATTTGGTTTTCAAAACTTTTCCAGTTTCCGAATAAGTATGAACCCATCCTGCCTTTATACTAGGATTCAGGGTTTCCAAACTACAAGCCGTATTTTTTCGCGTACGGAGAACCATACGTTTCTCTAATGTATTAAGAGGACGCCGTGTAGGTTTCATAAAATGTGCAATGGGATTTGTTTCCTATTCCTAACTTTACAAACCACATTGGTAAATTCAGAGACATGACGATTTACGAACGGTCATTTGCCATTATTTAAAAGACCCACAATTAGAAACTTATTGAAAACCGAACTATGTCTCTCCTTTGAGTATGAGATTGAAGGAATACTTGATTTTCTGCCGAATTTGCGAAAGATTGAAAATTTTTATGCAAGTTCTCTATGGAGTACCATTGGACTTTTAGAGTCATCGAAAATCAATGAGAAAAATGCATGCTAATCAATAGTCATTTTTTACACAGTGCGATTTTAGCATGCAGCTAGAAAAGAAAGTTCGTTCCAAAGCCGGCATCCTGTGGTAACTGAATTATTAGACATTTTTTGCAAGTTAATTATTTTTACAATACTACGTAGTTAATCTTTTCGAAACGAAAACGCATTTCGGAATTTCGGTTGACATTTCATGAGTATGCCCATCTACTGTATAAATGCACACATTTAGTGTTGCTAAATAATTAGGAGAAAAAAGTCTCGTGCGTGTCTCACTGCGTCATCGTAATAAGATGTGCAGTATCTGCACACGGCCTATCAGATGCTATACGCCCTGCACATGAGGAGGCCTGGAACTTCCAGCTGGATGCAAGTAAATTCCTTCATTTGCTCAATAAAAGCTTAATTGCATTTTTTGGCATTAAAATTGGCAAGTGCTTTCCTATCCATCATTGCATAATGCTGTATCATAAGCTTAACAGTGAACGCGAACATGAATTAGGGAAGTATGTAAAAGGCTAGTTAGTAGATTCACGCAAATTTTAAATTTTATTAATATCGACATAATTTAAGGCTATGGGGGAGCGTCAGGGTCAAACGTAGTCCAAAAGTTACCTCACAAAAGCTCTAATTTGACAAGGTGAATGCACGTTTAGACTGAATTTTCACTTAGAAAATCCGAATATCTAAGTTGACAAGGTTCCCGATTCCTTTCAGATCTCCGAGTTCGGACAATTCTGTCCGACGGTATCATGGTCTTTTCCAGTGCATCGTCGTTATTCACATCTACCCTGTCGAATGCGACGAAATTGATTGTTACCTTATATTGAATCCATTGTGAGGTTAACCGATTTTTCTTTGAAACCATATTTGCCTTAACTGGGGAATCTTGTGTGCAGGCTAACGGGACTAGAATCAGCTTCCCAATATCCGGTTAATTTGTAGAAATGGTCATCCAGGAGTTAGGAAGAGGTGTTTTTATTCATAATTAGCCGGACCCCGCCACGCGTTGCTGTGGCTCAATCTGATGAATTGGGAAATAAGGGAAAAAGGAATGAGTACGTACCCAATTAAGAAAAATGTAAGGGCCACCGGTTGGCGGTACGTATTATGTGCGAAACCCAGGATTGTCCTTCTAGCCGCTGTCGAAGTCAGTACAATTGTTTGCTGCAATGGTCTGCTGTTTCCTCGCAAATCCTGCAATGTTCGATCAGGGGCCTCGAGCGCTTTTTTGCGCCATTGTGCATTCATCCCAAACAATAGGTTTGCATTTCTGCAGTACTTTTCCCACGCTGAATGCTTTGGAAATGTTACAGGCGGGAGTTCAAAGGCAATTTCTAAGCTTAATGAACGGGTTTTCTGCCGGGTAGCAGAGTTGCAGCTATTCCGGGGATGCAAGTGCTAGGGCTATGCCATTTATTGGATCGAGTTGCCGTCAGAATCGGTCGTAGTAGGAACGTTTTACCAGTCCCTCCTGGCGCATCTAGGAAGGAGATTTCTCCAACCGCATTACTGCCATTCCGCAGTATTTGATCGTAAATGTCATTCTGCTCCAGCCTTAGCTTGTGAATGTTTGATTGCAAGCCTGGCAGAAGTTGAACCGTATTCCATTTTGTTCATTGCGCCAATCAACATCAAACGAAGCAACAGCAGATTGGTTTAGCGGTGACAATTAATACTAACTCCTCGGTGTAGATTCCTATTGTGCAAGCCACATTTGAAATTTCGTTGCATAGTTAACGGAAGGTATTCTCAGCCATGTGCAAATTCTGCTTCTAAGTAAATCTGTTGGAGATGAAGGAGAGAATGCGGTCAATATGACTGCAAAAAATGCATGAATTTGATGCGGATGGGACGTGCTGCAGGCGTCATTAATACATACGTCCCACTGTTGATCGTTCTCCAGTAACTGAAGAGCCTGACACGCACTGCTGAAAGTGGCATGCGTAGCGCCGTTGACAGATTTCAATTGCTGGAAAGACGTTGTATGTCCAAATCCCTTTTACCTCCTTTCGTGTTGCAGGCCGAAAACGGGCATGTCGCTGCCTCTGCTCCCGTACCTACAAACGTACCACATTCATTTTCCGGAATTGCAGTTTTCCACGTTTATGTGAACTTCGTTTGCATTTAAAAGCAAAAGCGAATACGAAACAACCCAGCGGTTATCGACTTTTATGTCACCGATTTGCATTCGTACGATTGCCAATTTGCCGATGTCTCCTGCTGATCGTTTTCGGTATAAGAGACTTCCGTCGTTACCGGTAACTGTGTTGCATACGAATGCCCAAAGATGTCGCTGAGAGCATTTTCCGTCTATTTTGCCGGGGGGTGGGAGGGGGGAGAATTGGGATTCAGTGCACCTCAAGGTTCATGTATCATATTCTTCGCCACGACTTCATGCAAATCAATGTCGACGTCGGCGTCAGGTAATTCAGCGCATATGGCATTGTCGATTTCGTTGTAAGTGATCTTGTTATAGAGCCAGATCAATACATGTGCATGGGGCAGTCCCCTCTTGCCGTTCCAGCTAATACATCCAGCGGCGCACAGACCCCACCACCTCGCGTTTCATCATGAAGTTCATCAGCGATTGCAGTTTCTGCCTGAAGACACGTGCTGTGATGTCATACCTATTCACCGGCGATAACCCAGGTATTAAGAGTTGATAAATATCCCCCCCCAGGCTGGATTGCATGTGAAGTTAATGAGTAGGTCTGGACGCCCGTACTGACAAACGTAAGCAATTGCACATCGAGCGTACCCGAGCATATGGCGTGGACTGTCCGTGTATATGAATGACAAAAACGTTAGTCCTACAACGCTAGTTGTATTACCGTCGTTTACAACTGCATCATGCAAAGGAATATGGTCTTCGGAGAGCAGCTTATTTTGATTCAAGCGAAGGAAAAGCAGGCGTTTAGTTTCGGTTTTTGCATACATATCCACAATGCACTGGCGAAGCAATTGATGGCATTTCGAAAGGGGGATTACTTACATTCCGTTGAATCATAAGTCGGAAGGAGTAGTGGTTCATTGCGCTGCATTTCATGTGCGTCACCTCGTCCCTGACTGGATTTATCACCTTAACGTTGTCGTGATATCCATCGGTACTATCCCGATAAGTAGATGGATGTTGCGTTGGAATCGGTCTCCGACTGCCGATATATATGGCATCACCTTGCCCTAAAATCATTATTCATCCAACGGTTGTTGTCGCACCGTCGTTTACAACAGCATCAGGCTGCGTAAATGCTGAGCAAGTAGGCGTCTTGGACGCTGGCCCGCCGTTCCTCGCTGGCGCCATTGGACCACTCTCAACTTGTTGTGTTCATCCCGTTGCTGAACGAAGCAGGCCTGATGCGGCAGAACGCGGTAGCCGTGACCGCAACCGGGCTTCCGCAAGCCGAGCTGCACAATACTGAGCTGACACTGGGTGACAGGCCCCTTATGTGGGTTGTGCGGGGGGACAGGCGCTGGTGTTAATTGCATCCAGTCCTAACCCGCGAGAATCCCAGCGGAAGCGGTGACAGCCACATTAATGAGGGTAGTGTGGGGCAAGTTCAAGTGTCGTCCAAGTGTTGCGCGATTTTTTGCCGCAGGGTGAGTGGTTTGCTCTGGCGGCCCATATCGCATCGGCCCAGAGAGGTTGGAGGGCCTGCTCAAATGCCTGCAGGGTGGGTGGTGGGGTGAGCGCGGCTGTAGGGCGGAGCACGCGCGTTTGAGCGAATGTCGGCCAAGTGGCCACAGTCTGGGCGCACATGTGTCCGCGCGGATGTAGGTCAAGTGGCCGCATCAGGTGGCGTTGTTAGGCCGGAAAAAGTCCATTTTTTTATCAATCACAGCCGTACCATCGGCATAATTACACAACCGAACAGACAAAAACCCAGCCCTATGCGCGAGCCGGGTTGTGTCCAAATTTCAGCGAACTCGGTGCAGTATTTTCGGAGATTAGATATAACACAGAAAAAAACCCTTGCATTTTTATATATATAGATGGGCCAGTATTTTAACGTTGTTACACCGACGGTATGCTTGATCTCGTCGTGAAGAACAAACTGCAGAATTTCCGTAACCGGATCAACTCATTCATCCTAGGCGTGCTATTTACTAGGGAAGAAGCTGCCCTTCCTTGATGTGCTAGTAAGGCGCGGTCTAAGTGTGAAATCGAGGCAATGGCTTGCACGGGCGTGGTCTTCTTTATCTGACGTAAATGGTAATGTTTTCACGAACTACCGAGTTACATCTCACGAGCCCTAAGCCTTAAAGGCAGCAAGTTAAACCGACCAGTGAATAATATAGAATTTATGAACGTAAAATAACCAGACAACAGAGCACGACAGCTAAGCAGGCCAGCGAAGCGGGTTATACAGGTGTGTTATTTTTTCGTCACATTCGAACAAGCAATCAGGGAAAGAAAACCGGACTAAATTTTCAAAGGTAAATCAGTTCGGTATACCACCACAAGCCTTTCACATTTGGCGGCCATATATGTCGTCCTTACC
Source organism: Spirometra erinaceieuropaei (assembly GCA_902702965.1). Lineage (NCBI taxonomy): Eukaryota > Metazoa > Platyhelminthes > Cestoda > Diphyllobothriidea > Diphyllobothriidae > Spirometra > Spirometra erinaceieuropaei. The sequence goes on along the minus strand of CACRXP010000178.1, from coordinate 352,396 downwards.
CAGGCCCGAAATTACAGCACTCAGCAGAATCATGAAAAATGATGACCAATCAAGTCCCTAAGAGAAGTCTAGGGGATAGTACAGGAAATGTCTGGCGAAGAGGATTTGGATGTCCGAAGAATGGAGATTATAAGGTGGAGTAACAATTCCCGTTTGGTATTGACTCATCATGATTACTACGACTGTCACATGAACGGCAGTGAACGCTGAAAGGTTTCTAACGATAAAGATGGCTGGGTCGTTTGGAAAGTGGTATTTTGCTACCTAATATTTGTATTGGCAGATTCTTCATGCCAAAATAGAGTAAGTAACCATAGTGTGGATTGAGGACGGATAGCTACCTTGGCGGCTCTTCTTTGGAGACGTCGCAATTGACTCCCACCGACAAGGACGTCAAGTGCGGCGCTACAAGGGTACTCTGAAAACCTCCCTTAGGCGCCTGCAAATCGACCCGGTCAGCTGGAGAGACCTCACCCAGGACCGACAGACCTGTAGGAGAGTAAAGCAATCTATGAACACGAACACGCCACCGCCGTCAAGGCCAAACGCGAGGCTCGCAGATCTCAACTGTCCCCAACCTGCCCACGATGTCAGCGGACGTTTCGGGTGCCGGTGGATCTCACTGGATACCCATGGATTACCTGCAGCACCCAGTGTCGCCCTATCTTACTCTGCCCCAACCTCACACCAACGATCAACACTGACCGCATTCCTGCACCTCCACTGAAGTATTCCTCCGTCGCCTCAATATACGCTGCGAGGCTCCTGCGCCCACAACCACTGCACACCGGGCACACCGACAAACATCTACTTCACCACCATCAACACCGACGATGGGGACTCGGTTCATGCATGTGTCCATTGCGATCTTACCTTCATCCCACTTATCGGCTTTGTCGTTCAATTGCGATTCCATCGCACAGAGACTCATGAACCAGTGCCTGCAGCATCAGCATATGCCCGACGCATTCGACTCAGTTGTCAGCACTACCCTTGCATATTCAGCCGCCACATGGGTCTACTGGGCCACATGAGGATTCAAGGAAGTCTGCGGTGGAGAAGAGCCGGCTGCACCACATCATCACATCTCCCACCAGCACCGCCACCTCTCAACATCATCATCCACCCCAAGCATCCAAACTGTCACCTTCCACGCAAGCGGGGAGAGCGCCTCTCACCCCCTTTTCCATCGAGATCTTCCGCTGCGTGTGTGATTCGAGTCTTGAACTACCACGGCGCGACAAGCATCGTGACCTGGAATGCCGCATACTGACTTCCCAACTTAGTCAACACAGTCTGCCCAGCCGTGTGTGTGTGTGTGTGTGTGTGTGTTTGTGGTGCGCTGAGAGCCAGGCTGCAATGGCTCATTCTTAACGTGATCGATGACGCTCTCACGTATATGAGATGTTCGTCGCCCAACCCCCATTGTGTAAAGTCCCGATACTTGTCAAAAGAATAGGAGGCGTTCACCGGGAGAGGTGTATTTGAGGTCTGACGTTTCGGGTAGACATTTCTTCTACCCATCTTCAGAGACTGAGCAGTCGTACACACAGCTTTTCTTTTATGGCCGGATGCAGCTACACAGGCGGCATTGACGGGCCAGGCATTGGACAAAGTGCGCCATAAAAAGAAAAGCTGTGTGCACTACTGCTCAGTCTCTGAAGATTGGTAGAAGAAATGACTACCCGAAACGTCAGACTTCAAATACACCTCTCCCGATGAACGCCTCCTCTTCTTTTGATATGCCTCACGGGCGCGAAGCGCTTCAACTGGCTCGTCGTTGGGAAAAAACTGTCCTCCGGCAGGCCTCGATCTATGCACAGCTCAATTTCCTGCACAGATGCCTTAACAACTATGTTATGACAAAATGCCTCTCTTACAAGCCTCCCGTCAACACGGAACTGGCTAAACAAACGATGTTCCGTCATAGCCGGCGAATGACAAGGGTGCTCATACAAGATTTCCACCTACGACTTAGGAAATACGCACGCAATGCCGACAACTTCAGGATGCTTGTTACACGCCGTTGTGGTGAATCGACCGCCATTATATTGGAGAACACCTTAATATCGCTGGGACGAAAGAAACGTGCTAACAGGGATGCTGATTTATCAGTAAAGTTCATGGCCCTGCAGACCGCACAATCCCGGGAACCTGAACAAACGTTAGTACATAACCTCTCGTCGAAAAATTTACTGTGGCCCAAACAAAAGTTCTCCAACGCGAATCTGGTTTTAACACAACTGACGCCGACCCGGTCACATTCATTGCTTCTTTCGAATCTGTGCTACGTCAAACCGGCGCCACAGACGAGAAAAAAGACCTCCTCCGACATCAAATGTCTTCACTTCTCATGTCACACCGAAAAACCCATTCGCTGCTAAGAGATGAACAAAAGGCCCTAAGGGAGTTGAAAGCGGACACCGAAATAGTTATTTTGCCTACCGACAAAGGCCGATCAACTGGTATTCTTGACGAGGTGGATTACCGAAACAAAGCCCTCATGCTTCTCAACGACCGGCAGTCCTACATGGTCAGCGACGCCGCCAGTCTAAAGTCTCTAATGGCGAGGGTTAACAGGGTTCTGTCTCGACTAAAGAAGGAAAATTCGTCACCGTCAAAGAGTGGTATATGGCAAAGCCCACAGAAACACCGATGGCGAGATTCTACGGACTTCCAAAGGTACACAAGCCAGATGTTCCCCTCCGGCCAATCGTCTCACTCCGTGGCCCACTCACGTACGTGCTCGCAAATTGGCTGTTTCAGAAGCTAAGATTCCTAACCGCGGTTTCATAAACAACAGTACACTCAGCAGAGCAATTCCTCGACAAAATAAGAGCGATCACGATCGAGCCGAATGAGAGGATGGTGTCATTTGACGTCGTCTCACTCTTCACATCCATACCACAGGCCCTTTGCTGTCGAGACGCTCAGTGACCTACTTTGTCAGAATTACGAGGAGGGCGATGGCCAACCCACAGCTCAGGGTCTCATAGAACTCATGGGGCACTGCTTCAAGACATTTTTTACCTTCGAGGGGATCACCTATGAGCAAATTAAAGGCACTCCGATGGGTTCACCAATCTCCGGACTTATTGCCGAGGCCGTTCTGCAATAACTCGAGAAACGACTGCTCGGGGAATACAAACCCAAGTTTTGGGCCCGCTACGTTGATGATACCTTCGTAATTATTGATCAGGATAAAATTAGCTACTATGAAGAACTATTGAACTCAACCATCCCCGACCTACAGTTCACGATGGAAGAAGAAGTGGAGAGGAAACTTACATTTTTGGATGTTCTCATCTGCCGCCAACCAGACGGTAAATTGGTGATGTCAGTCCACAGAAAACCGACGAACACGCTGCAAATGCTCAGTTACAACAGCAACCACTCACTGCAACACAAACGAACCTGTGTACACACGCTATACCGACGGGTGGAAACTTATTGCACCACTCCTGTTGCCAAAATGCTCGAGAAGAAACTCCCCCAAGAACTCTTCAGAGCCAACGGCTATCCGCGAACATTCGTTGAACGGAGCCGAAAGCAACAAAGGATGCGGAATGAAGAACCTATTCAGCCAAAATCGTGGCGGAGCATTCCATACATGATAGGGGTCTCCGAAGCCGTAGCCAGATCCCTCGCGCCGCTCGGAATAGGCATTGCCCGCAGGCCCGACTCAACAATCCGCCGGCAAGCGATGCGGCCAAAAGACCCGATCCGTAAGCAGGAGATGTCGGCTGTTGTCTACCGACTTCAGTACAGCTGCGGAATGTGTAACTACGTTAGGGAACCGGCCGACGGCTGCAAACGCGCATGCACGAGCATAAGTTGGCTGCGCGAAGGTTGGACCCAAAGTCGGAGGTGGCAACCCATGCCGCCCAAACGGGACATGTCTTCAATTTTGACGCCGTTGAAATTGTGGGCCGATGTGATGATCATGCGGCAAGGCAGGTACAAAAAGCCTGGATGTCTACCGACTGTTCTGCCAACCGCTACATCAATTTACCTCCCCCTTATCTGGTTTTACGGACATTCTTGACGGGTGACAGTCACGGCGCGGGGCAATCGGGGCTGCCAATTATCACCGCGGCCGACGAAGATGGGCGGGATTCAGGTCACGGTGACATGCGGGTCGGATGCAGTCACATTGGCGGCAATGGTGGACCAGGCATTGGACAAAGTCCGCCATAAAAGGAAAGCTGTGCGCACGACTGCTCAGTCTCTGAAGATGGGTAGAAGAAATGACTACCCGAAACGTCAGACCTCAAATTCACCTCTCCCGATGAGCACCTCCTCTTCTTTTGATATGCCTCCCGGGAATCGCATTTTCACCACTATTGACCCGATACTTTCGTTTGGGGACCAGGTCGTGCATGTGGCGCGTGCAGAGAAGGTCACCAGACTATGTCAGCCACCTCGCTCATTCCCCGCACTTGTCCAGTGACCGGCTCGGACAGTGGCTGGATCCTGAGAATGCGAAGATAGTGTCGTCGACGACTCAGCACATTTTTCTCACTATAAATAATCTACTATGCTTGAAGATATCACGGTGCGCTAAACGCCGTGGCTTGGAAGGTCACCCACACACTGGAATGCTCGGACCACGCCCAGTGTTATGTGCAGGTGTGGAGCTGCCGACTGGTGGTCTAAGAGTCAGGCTGCAAATGCTCCATCTTAATGTGAAGTTTATGGCACACTTAATCCATGGGAGCCTGGTCGGGTGTGACGGCCTCGCCCACGTTAGCCTACCTGCGTCCTCTCGCACCTCCGGTCTTCTTGACACCGTGCCCAAGTGGGGTGGGGAAGGAAGAAGGAGTGCGGTAGATGCAGTGCAAGTCTACTACCATTATAAACTACATCCCGCACAAGGCACCGTGCCTGCTCCCATCTTGCGGCGAAGCACACGGTGGACATTGTTGGCAACAACGGTCGAACTGTCGTGTGTGTGTGTGTGTGCGCGTTGTGTTGCTGACTGATGGACTGATAATCAGACTGAAATGCCCTTTCGCAATGGCGCTCCCTCTCGCATGTGAGATCCAAGATACTTCGCGCCTGTGTTTAGTCGTGCTGAGAGTGTTTGCGGGGTCAGGTCGTGCACACAGCGCGCGCAGACAGGTTCTCTAACTGTGTTGGCCGCGGCGCCCACATACTGCCTCTAACATCTGACATTCTCGGCCAATGGACTGGCGCCAAGGCGTGGAAAGTGAGCGTGCTATTAACAGTCTCCGCGCATATTCCTCACTATAAACAATCGTGCACGCTCATATCCATCAGGATACACTAAACGTCCCTGATGTCAAATTCACCTTGCAATCCAAAACGGTAAAGTAGATAAAACTATTGTTGCAGCGTTCGCGTCTCATTTCAGCAGATGCATAATCGCGTCTCTAGCTATAACAACTGTTTAATTAATGTCGGTAGATTCAATTGTTTCGCTATATTCCATGGGAATCAGAAAGTCGTCTATAAAAAGTGTTTCAGCTAGAAAACCGCCAGTTTAATTTTAAACATTGCCGACTCATAAAAGCGTAGTCTTTTCCTCAAAATGTATTGCGAACTGCACAAGCATAATCCCTTCAAATAAATCTATACATATACCCTTAATTACCGATATTGGTGGAAGTGTAGTTCCTGAAATACACAGATCCCCCTTGTACGGACCTCCTTTCCATCTGCCTCTGATGATGGACTAAATCATAATTCGGACCGTCGGGCAAAGAAAATTATTGATCGCGTCTTTTTGTTCGGCAGTTTCCTGGCTGCCTCTACAATTGTATCAGCACTGCTGTTTGTTAAATTTTTAAGCATAAGCCCTTGTAATAAAACAGTGCTAGGGGTATTCCCCAGGACCGACTATAAATGCATTTATTCCTAGGTATTGTTCATGTCAACTACTTAGATTGAAATTAAACAAGTTCGCGCAGGTTGGAAATGGCGTTCAATCTATGCCAGCATGATAGCCGAACATAGATGGAATTTAATATCTAGGTTTATAATGATTGCCGAATGGAGAGTTTAGTACAACTCATGCCACCAATTCAATCGCTATACTTACATGGCTGGCGGCCCCCTTATCATTCATGGACGCAAGCTTAGGTATGCTTTTACCAAAACGGACGGATTAAAGTAGACACGTGAACTATTTTCTAAGCACTCGAAAGCGTGAGTGAATTCGCCACGATGTCTCCAACTTCTTGAAGACTTGTACGCGCTTGCATTCTGTCTTATCTGCCGTAATCGGTGGTTGTGAAATCGTCGAATGCTAGCAGAAATTCGAAGTCAGCGATCGTAATTCGTACATGCGTGGACACGTGCAAGGAAAAGCTCGATTTGATTTCCGTCGGCGGTGAAAAGAGCGTACCCATCTCCGTAGATTCACTGAAAGCCAGGCCAGACACGCGAACAAACACTTGGTAAAATTACTTTCGTTTGTGAATTAATCTTGAAAAATCTTTAATTTGGGCGTACATTTTGCGCAATTTCTGCCTGGGAAGGTATATTCGGTCCTCAGTAATCATCTCCACGATGTTGATCTCAGCCAGAAAGTTATTTGTTGGAGAAGCTGCTGACTGTTTACTTTCTACTGTCCACCGCTTATGAAAGGCACTTGGGGACGTCAGTATTTCCGAATACATCTAATGAATGCGGGACATTCGCGATACATTTTAAAGAAACGATGGATTTGGAGGCCACCTTGCTGGAAGTCTGGTTCAAGCGTTTCCTAGCGGCTGCCCCGTAAATTCAACTTTTGGGTTTCTCGGTTGCGCACCCGTTATTCTCATGTCTCTGGAGTAGTTTTCACTGATACCCTGCTTCTCTTTTCAGAGAATTGTTATAGCTTATGTTGGTGGAGAGGAGCTATCAACCCGTAATTTGTTTGTAAGTGACATTGTAATTGGTCGGTCAGATCTTGGCGATATTTTGCCAAAATATTCCCGACTGGCAGATATCAATGGAGGCAGCGAATGTAGTCGCCATGTGAAGCATTACTGAGACAGATAAAGTACGAGTAAGTCGCTGAACCACCCACACTCTTGGGCCTAGTAGACACTGCTTAATTGTGTCCGTCATTCAGCAAATAAAAGTGTACTGTGCCATTCGGAATACCCCAAAAGAAAGAAGTCCTTCATTCAGTATCCTTCATTTAATGTGTAATACTAGGATTGAACATGCTACAAGACTAAGTGGAATGGTTTGGAGGCCGTTGATGCACCCTACTGCAGTGCGTTTTGTTCCGTCCTTGGAGTGGAGAGAGTCAGCGTCTGAGCAAAAAAGTGAGAAGTTATTTTATTGTAAATGAACTCACGCATCCTCATTTCATGTCCTCCGCTCAACATGTCTCTTGTCATTCACAAAGACATTACATTTTGCAAAAACAAACAGATCTTCAGGCTGCAAATCCTGACTGCGCACTAGTCTATGTTTGTTTGTACTGGTAGCGGAACTTGTTAGGACAAAATTCGGGGTATGAAAAGGGCAAATCAGTACAGATCGTAATTCTGAAATGTGATAGTGTGAACGAGGAAGGAGATCGTCTCGCAAGTAATCTGCGGAAGACCCGGATGTCCAGCCACGACATTGAAATCGCCACACTGGGAATACTGATGGACACAATCACAGTGCGCACCGTCCCTCATTGAAAACTAATCCCTCTTCGTTATTGACAATTCTGAAATCCTCTCGACTGTTTGCATTTTAATGTTAAATGTGGATGCAGCATTCTCACTTGCACGTGGTCACCACAGATTATTCAACATTGGAGAATCGTTTTTGATGCAATTAAAATCTTGCTCATGGTTAGTGAAATGGACATTCAATATAGAGTCATTCATTCTTACGTCAGCGTCCCTGAATCGGCGTCATTGCAACCGGCGCGTGATTCCCACTCGCATTTCCCGACAGAGGCGCCGAAACCGGACTCTGGCGCACTGGGACCTACATTGAGAAAGCGGACACGCATTGTCGTTAGGCTTTTAACTAGAGGAAACAGACCTTTCCATCATTTCAGGTAGCACATACCATCGGCCGATGTCGTCACATATCCGGTCGCCGATGGAATACTGTATCCACCCCCCAGACCTTCATCATTGGGCAGCACAAAGGCCCGTATTGTGAACTTGTACTTGGTATTTGGTTGCAGTTGGGTAACCAGTAGCCTGGGAGTGTCACTGTTGGTTTTGATGTCTTTTGCTGAAGCCGGGTCGTCGTTAGGAGCCATGGTGACACTGTAGTGACCAAGAACTCCGTCTATGGTGTTTGGCTTCCACCACTCGATATACACCGACCGAGGACCACGAGCAGTAGCATACTTGTAGATGGGCTGTTCAGTAGCTGGAATAGGAGAAAATGTCGTCCTTCATAGCGCCTGAAAGGAGAAGCGTGTTTCGAAAGCCAGACGCTCTTAATGCGAAAGAATGCAAAATTGTCATTTTTCTTTCCTTCTAACCCTTAAGTTCCCCGTCGATTGATTTCGTCTAGATATGGATATTTCAGATAATGTCTTAGAACAACAAAGCTGCTTCCATGCGACTGTGCTCTCAGGTGTTTTGAAGGGAACACTTCTCTGAAGTTAATATAAGTACAAAACAGCCAAAGAAATGAGGTCGAAACCAGACGCAGGCAATCTGCGTCCGGTAGGCTAATTGGTCAAATGCTGCGTGCCCTAGAACAGTGCCGGATGAGAAACTAATCTAGAAGTGCAGATGATAATTAGAAAACACGAATACCTTTGTACGTATTTGCAAAACAGATGACCGAACTGCTACAAGCCAGAATGCCCTACCTTCTGACATGATGGGTTGATGCACACATTCCTTCTAGCAGCAGAGTTGTAAGTAGAATTGAATTAATTAGTTCAAAACTAGAAGGCAGCTAGATTAATGCGAAACAAGCAGATGTGTGAGTACTCATTGAGGAAGAAGCCCAAGTGGATGATTCCCCATCTTGTTGGTCTACGGAACGAAGACGATGGTGCAAAGCGTACGTTCAGTAAGTAGCATACTCAGAGAATTTGCTAAAATTACAATGTCCATTTTTGTGCAGAACATCGTCAAACTTGAGTGTCAACCACACTAGATTCTGAAATTTGATCGAACGAAGGTCAATAGGCGGTCCCGACTATAACTGCAACGTCGTTGCAGCATCAGTTTCCCCGAGAAAGCCCACGTATGATGGTCCACACATGTTTTAATAGAATAATCCCCTACTATACGGTCCACGTGCGTAGGCGATGACGGTCTTCATTAATGCAATAGACACCCGAACGGTGCAGCGGCAACTCCACAATGCAGGAATCAGAACCGATTTTATGCAATGTAGACAAATTCCGCTTTTCATGAAAACAAACTTGTCGCAAACATAGAAGCTAGGAGAAATGGGCGATGATTCTTATCTACACGACTCCCTCCTGGGAATATGAGATCAAATAAGCTAATATCGAATTCTTGCATAAGCCATATCACGTTCTGTATGAGTGAACAAAACGAAACATGAGCTGTAGGAAAGAACTCACTGCCCGGCCAAGTTCGCACGACGGAAGATCTTGCGGAGGACGTCTTTCCACCGCCTTGACCCCATCTGAATTCTTTCGTAGAGGCGATCACAGCACACTCGTAGGGGTGATTTGGTATTAGGTATGACATCTCAGCGGTGAGTGTTTGGGCATTCACCCGCCGACTGGACCCCGGAATATGATCCCCCAGTTGGTAGCAAGCTGCCAAATACTCCTCCAGAATTCCATTGGTCTTCTGCGGCGGTGACCAGGACACCTTGATCGACCTGGGTCCCGTGCTGACAACTGATGTGATAGTCGGCGGAGAGGGAGCTGCGGAGGTTACGAAAAAAAGGCATCCTGGTAGTCCGTTATCATATTATCTACGTAAGCCAGATGGCAAACCCAACTATACCAGCGCAGACTACTGGTCGGGTGCCTTCACGACAGCTGCACCTAGCCTTTTAGGATTGTGTGTGTGTGTGTGTGTGTCGATTCACTGGCAGAAGGCCTTGATGAGAATCCACTGCACTCGCCACAGTAACCATCAATGAGTACTTTGCAGCGCTTGACGCATTTTTTATGTGAAGTGCAGGACTTTGCCAGGACTCACTTATGCATGACTGATGTCTTCACAAGTTGAAATTGGGGAAAATATTGTGCAATTAAGTTGCATGAAAGAGATTACCAGCTGGCCAAGTTCGCACGTGGCCTGTGTCGATGATTTTGTTCTTGTTACTGTCTTCGTAGACGTAGGTTACGGACGTGCTGTAGTATGTGTAGGGTTCAAGATTCTGCACCTGACCCTGTCTGAGGTCTGCGGAAAGGCGGTTCTCCACGGAAGTTCCAGTGCCGGTAACGGTAGTCGCCTTCAACAAGACGTGTTGCAGTCCCTCGGAGGGTGGTTCAGTCCATTCAAAGGAGAGGGAGGTTTCTGTCACGCGCGTCACGCGAGCCGAAGCAGGTGTGTCTGCATCTGTAGGGATATTTATTAAAAGTGCACTGAACCAGGTGCCATACTAGTTTGGGAAAAAAGGAGTAATGATTTGGAGTACATGGGCAGTCAGTTGATTGCCATACTCTATATGTAAAATAGCTCATATATCTGGAATATTAGACGGCGTTTTTCTAGTAACAGCAAGAGGGAAGTTCTGTAGATTCAAGTAGGAATGAACATTGGACATTTTCTGCAAAAATTTATGACTTGATAGTTTTGATACCGTGTCCCTGACTCCTTAAATATACCCAAGCACTGCAGCAGTAGCAGTAGATGCAGTGGTACAGGTGACAGCAGTAGTAGTCTAGGTACGAATGTCGAGTTGGTCCTGCAATTATGCGGTGACATAATCTCCTTACAAGTCAGCATTTAGCGAATTATTTTGCCAAACATGTTTTGGTTGTATTTCAAGTTCATACACCCTAATCATGAGTGAGTGAGGTTCACTGGCAGAAGATGAGGTCACGTCTTTGAAGTACCAAATCTGTAGTTTGGTCTACGAGGTACAAGGCTGAATATTCGAACAAGTGGATGTATTCAAATGAGAAACCTGCAGAAATGCCTTCATGGACTATCGCGGCAAGCGTTTAGTTAAAGTTTATCATGCGGCATTTAGTGGGTACAATCACAAACCAACAACATAGTTGAGAGCTGGGTCGGACGACAGATTCAGATGTGGAGGGTCAGGCAGGAAGATTTTGTTCAAAAGGCTGCCGGTGCCACAAAATGGATACGATTTGCAGATGGGTATTGGTCCTTCGACCTTTCTAGAATTGTGACCTCTGGGGTCTAAGTCTCATTGAAACTAGATGTGGCATTGAAAGATGCAGAAATACGTACTCACTAATTAGAATTACGGACATTCCCGTCAATTGTGACATAAGAAAATCAGCACCCGACAAATATTCCCGACAGAAACTGACAGTTCACCCGACCCGTTTAGGTATCCGAGAACTCGGGTTCGGACCCCAAGTCTGCATTGCTGACGGACGACGCCTAATACGCCAGAACTTGCCATCCTCATCTTCTTGCATTTTGTCCGTAATCCCCTCCCCTTTGTCTACACATGCCACTAGTCATCATGCGACTGCCCACTGGGCTATAAGACCATACGGAACTAGCACATCTCGTATCCCGATCAGTGATCACCCCCTACCACACAGACGTATATCCATGCAGAAACAGAAGTCCATGAGTTCATTGCCCTCTCGAAAAGCATAATAAGCTGGTTATTCTAGTGGTTGTGGGAAAGTTCCATAGATATTATTTCTGTGACTAGAGTCAGGTACCGAAGTAGAATGGGATTTGTTTGTTTCATTAATTGATGATGACGTATAACAAAATAGTGCAAGCATTAAAAACGCCTGTCAGCTGTTTGAAAATGTCTATGGATTATCTGCAGTGAAGGTGATTTGCCAAACTTAGAAGATCAAACTGGATAAGGAATGAAGACGTTAATACACATGGTAAGGGCAAAATAAATTTACCTTCATACCTTATGCGGTAAGAAGTTTAAATAGCCGGGTGATATGAAAAAGCAATGCTCTTCCTTTAACAATTATTGAGCAACCACATTTAAATGCAAACTGCTGCCGGTGGAAAAGAATGAATGAACACAACACATTATGTGTGCGTTGCAATCCCCCTGAAAGGCGCACGAGGATGGCTAGCAACATGCTTGCCGAAAAGGTCACAAACTGGCTTGTTAAAATCAATCTTACGTTTCGAGGTAACATTTCTGCTCGAGCGCAGACCCAAGACTTTTAATGGATGCTTTGCTTCATATCGCAAACAATGTCGAGTAGTTATTAGATGAATACCACACTGCCGACAATCTAAGCCCGCTGATTTTCTGCTGTTGAGCACACAGTTGGCTGAAGGGCTACATCCTACCGAAGATAACGAGACTGAACATGCAATTGCGCAGCCAAGGGGAATCCCTGGACCATGCCCAGCTGGTTACCGCGTGTTTCCCCACCAAACAGAAGTCACTAACAGAAAACGCACAGATATCATCAAAAGCAGCGGTTGGTAATGTACTGAGCTCAAAGAACAAAGCAAATTACTAAATTGAAAACGAGATCTCACCCAGGCAGGACGAGCTGGACAAAAACAGCAGCAGCGAAATCAGCGGCAAGACTGCTGATCGCATATTTTCTTGAAGACTACAGTTCCCTCTCAACTCCCTTTATAGTTTAAATACAGCCACCTACGTCTATCAATCCCACCTTTCGGGGAGTCTGACTGTGGTGTCGGCAATGGCGAAAACACACTCTTGTCTCAACCGATCAAGCTTAACTGTTTCGATGTGTGGGGGGGGGCAGGAGTTTGCATTACATAACAGACAGGGGACTGCGTTGGCGGTAGATGATTCTTCCAGCGACCGTTGCAAGAACACAGCAGACCATGCCCCTTCAAGCAGTGTGTTTATGTCCTCTCAATAGAAACCTGTCTGTCAAAACGACTCTGCAGGAAAAGTCAAGGAGGAAGATGGTACGCAGGCGACTGAACGCGATTTTTTTTCTTGTGCTTGCCAAAACCATTGCTGTCGTATTAAGCGATTTTCGCTCACGCTGGCTACGCTCTACCTTTCAAATGCATTGTCGATAAGACTTAATAGCTGGTCTATACTAATCATCATTGCAGCGTTTGAATACTACTCACGGTAACCCGCTCCTAAAGCCTGAGTACCTTTCCTGGTCAGTAATAGAATTGGAAGAGTACCTTAATTGCTAACCTTTGAGCATGCCGCATAGATACTTCGTGCATCATTTGTGTCAAATATCACCGATTTTTATATCAAAAGAAGCTAGATGTTAAATTGCAAACCAGAATGTCTAGCCCGTGGCTCACAAGAACCAATATTTTGCCGTGTGGGATTTATAGGCTGTTTGGTAGTGATTACTCATTTGCTCATATCAATTTAGTGTATTTTAGAAGGTGGATGTCGAAAGAAATGAGAGCTGTGTAAGTATACACTGTCCTTAAATTTAAAGCCCTCACAGATGCACTTTGCCGCCCACTTTGAGAATGTGCTAACGATGCAAATAAACAAAATACTTCGACTGCCGAGAATATTATTTAACGACTAATTGGTGGATGTTCTTTTTCTACTGAAACATGTCTGGCCTACCACATGCCGTAGGTGGGCTAACTCATGAAATGTCAACCGAAATTTGGAAATGCCTTTTCGTTTTGAAAAAATTAATTAAGTAGGACTGATCTTTATCAAGCATAATACTGTAAAAACGACTACTTAATTAGCGTGGATTTATCTCATTGTTTTTCGACGCCCTTGAAAGTCCAAATATATTCCATAGAAAACATGCATGAAAATATTAATTCTTTTGCTCATTCTGTAGTAAATTACGTCATTTTCCAATTTTATACCCAAACGAAGGTATAATTCGGTTTTTAAAAAGTTTTCTAATATCCGAATAATTTTGAGCCCGACATGCCGTTACACCTGCATTCGGGTTTTACAGACTACAAACCGTATACGTTCCGCGTACGGAAAATCATACATATATTTACGGCATCAAAAGCAGGCTATATGGAGTTAATAAAATTTAGCTGTGGATTTGAGCCGCATTATTAAATTTACACACCTCATTGGTAAATGCAAAGGCATGACGTTTCATGAACGCCCATTTCACGGTATTAAAAAATCTCACAATAGTAAACTTTTTTAAAACCGAATTATACCCCTTATTTGAATATAGAATTGAAAGAAGACGTAATGTCCTACAGAATGAGCAAAAGAATGAACATTTTAAGGGCATCAAAAATCAATGAGAAAAATTCATGCTACATAAGTAATCTTTTTTTACAAAGTATAGTTTCTGCATGCAGCCAAAAGGTAGTTCATTTGAAAGCCGACATCTTGAGGTAACTGAATTATTATAGAATTGTGTTGCAGACTGACAATTTTTAACAACCCTACCTAATTAATCTTTTCGAAATGAAAATGCATTTCCAAATTTCGGTTGAGATTTCAAGAGTTAGTCCACCTTATGTAGGTACGATTGCTACATTGAATATCATTGAATGTTCTTCGAAAATTTGGCCAGTACACGGGACACTCTCGACTTGTTGCTGTTTGTCGCAGAATACAGAGCCCTAGTGTGCAGCCGTCTAGAGAAATGGGATTGTGCAAAAGGTAGATTATTCACAAAGACAGCCTCAATCAGCCTTTCCCAAGGTCGAATTCCCTTTCTCCATTTCACCATAACCGTCATGCGCTAGTTATGCAATCCGCAGGGAGTCCAGTTTGTGCCCCTATGTAGCCGGCAGCTGCAAATCGTGTCTTAGGCGTGGATAGTTCCATCCTTTGAGTTGCCTTGGCCCAAGCAAGGAAACTGTCTCCGAGTCTGATAGAATGTAGGGAGTGGTCCAGCAGACTTTGATCACTGCCCCACATGCCATTGTCCGTCTGCCTTGCTACTTCTTGGCTTGATAAAGTGCCTTCGGTATCCGTCGAGAGGTAATCCATGTGTACTTTGACTAAATACCCAGCACCATTGCCTTGTACCGTGAGTCCGTAACTCTACACCTTGTCCTGATCACTTAAATACGTAACACGCTGTTTATAGCGGAAACTTGAGTGCCGAATTTAGGATGGTTAGTCCAGTTTGTAGTGGAAAGTTGAACGCAGAATTTAGGCCAGTCTAGCGGATCACTGATACTACTGAAGTTGCGTCATCGGGCAAAACAGCGATGAAGCTTTACGAGATGACGGCATTGGTAAACTTGATTGCGTTTTCAGGATCTACTTAGATATTTCCCTACATGCTTTCATACAGTAGATGTGCCTTGGGTGTCCATCGAGGGGTAGTCTATGGGCATACAGACTAAGTACCCAGCGCGATTGTCTTGTACTCACTGTCGGTAGTTTTTCAGTTTCAGTAAGAGCGTAACACTTTGTTTTTGGTAACAACCTGAACGCTGGATTTAGCCTGGTCCGTCCTTACACAGCATCCTTTCCCAATAAAACGGGTTGCGGACACTACTGCAGATGAATCATCGGAGAAAATAGTGATGGTGCTTTACAAGATGATGGGATCGGTAAAGATGACTATTTTCAAGGACTGCTTAACAAATGACTTCCAATTTCCATACATGCTCATTCCCAGTAGACGTGCCATCTCATGAAATGTTAACAGCAGTTCTAGAACGTGTCTTCCATTCAAAAAAGATTACCAAATTGGGTTTGTAATATGGATAATCCTGCAGCACATTCTTGGGATATTTTGCCCACACCAGGATGCTGGCTTTCAAACGAGCTCCTCGTCTACTCCCTGCACCAACTACATTTTGCAAAAACGACTACTCATTTAGAATGAACTTTCCCCATCGATTTTAGACAATATCATAAATTCGAATGCACTATAGAGAAAACTTGAACAAAATATTCTTTCTTCTATTCATTTGGTAGAAAATCACGTCTTACTTAAAGTTTATATTTGAAAAAGAGTATCATTCGTTTGTAAGAAACTTCTTTAATTCCCGAACAATTCTGAGGCTGACTGGCCGTTCGACTTGCATCTAGAGTTTCCAAACTACCAGCTTTATATGCTTTCTGTGTAAGGGGGATCAAATATTTGTTTTCGCTTTTGAGAAGATGCAGCATAGGGGCTTATAGAATCTCCTTGATGGATGTAGACCACGCTGTCCAAGGTATAATCTGCATTAACAAATGCACTGAGATGGTGCTGTATGACTGGCACTTCATAGTCTTTACAACTCTCGTAATCGGAAACTTTTAAACCGGTAAATACACTTTTTCAAGAACAATATTTAAAGAGGACGCAATTTACTACAAAGTGAGTAGGGGAAAGAATAGTATTTGATGCGTCTCCCATACACTGTATTTAAGTCTTTAATGGACGTCAAAGATTAATGAAAAATATCATGCTACTGAAGCAGTCATTCATTGCAGACAGTAGTTTGTGCAAGCTGTCAATAAGAAGCTCATGCAAAAACCCGAATCCTGTCGTGACTGCAGTATCTAGACATTGCACGACATGTTATTAACTTAACAGCCCTACTTAAGTAATCTTTTCGGATCAAAACCCCACATTAGGACTTCGATTGACATTTCATGCGATAGAACATCTACTGTACTAGAGCATTCTGAGTGCCTACTGTCCGCTGGCAACAGTTTAACGTAGATGTGGTCCCCGTGCGAAATCAGCTCAGCCGCATCAAACGCTGCCTCGAGATAGCGTATTATATGATTTTCGAAATAGTGGGTCAAACGCTCATTTCTAAGCTGAAGCTTCTTCCTAATTAGGGATACGACAGTTCCATAAGATACAAATAACCCCAAAAATAACATATCCTTGTTGAGATAAATAAAGTGCTCACCATATCAGGGGAATTGTATTGCGAAAACGAAAGAACTTAAGATTAAGCCAACTATGTTTTTTTGAAAAGTAAAACCTCAGGCAGCACGAAGCATCTGGAGGATATTTGTCCCGTTCTCATTTTTATTCCGATAAAAAGAACATCGTTTATAGGACCCCATGCGATGCCGTATATTGCGGCCAAACGGGAAAATTCGCCTCCAAACGCATCCACAAACATAAACTGGCAGTTACGAGGCGAGACCACATGTCTCAAATGAACATGCACACCTTTCATACTGGACACACTTTCGTATGGGACAAAACTCGCATCGTCGGAGTTTGCCCATCGGAGAAGGGCGAGAGTTTCTTAAAAACATGCACACCTATGAGTGATGCATTAATGGACACACCGAGCTAGATGTCACGGACAAAAATATCTGAGAAAAGTGGAAAGTCAATCGATACAGACTGACGCACACGGCGGAGGCTTGCTGGCTGAAACACCAAATGAATATTGATTTCTCAGCATGTTTGAAAAGGTAAGTGTTTTTTGCACATTTACTAGAGTCTGACGACGACACGAGAACCGACGTAAAAAACTACTTAACAAAATATTCTTCTTTTCTCCTAAAACGTTTTTGTCTTCAAGTTATACTTCGTGGGATGCCTACGGCCCAATATATACACGTATCTATATATGATGCATTGAAACAACTGCCGACTTTGAGAGCAGGCAGTGTATACAGTCGGGAGACCTCGTAATTTAGCTTATTGAAATCAGCTATCGTGAATTATAGCATATGCTTAACTTAACATATATGTGCTTGACTCCGCAACTTCAAAGTATTTCTTTTTAAAATTTGAAATCCAACAAAGACAGCCTTGAATAAAAATGATCCAAAAGCACAATTTTTGTGCATTTGGAAACAGCCAGTATAGTCGTGTGCATGCAGCGACGCAACATAATACCAGATTGCATAGTTGATGAAGAAGGATAAAAGTATTCCGCCGGGCCGATTTCTCGCAATTCTTAAAGAAGGCTGAATAAGGTCTCCAAAACACACAGACTTTCCCTGTAGACCGCACCGCTGTACCCCAGCTAGACTGAAAACGCCAAGTGGAAATGCCTGATAGAGAATCAGGCAGCAGATATCTTGGCAGCCTCAAGTATCCAAAGTAGCAGACGAGTCAATCGAAAATAAAATAGTGGATACAATTTTAACAAGATTTGTGCTGCATCTGGAGATGTATAACTTACTGGTCTGAGTGGTTTACTAAAATTTGTTGAAACTACTCCTGTGAAGTAGATTATGCATGTAATATCTCAGCTTTTAGTGAAACAAATTTAATTTCTTTCTCAGACTGATGAATGCTTGCTTGGTCTTCCACATAGGTGATAGTTTGACCTGTGCGAAATAGAAGTAAAACTGCCTGCACCTATAATATTATTTCTTTTTGTCGTAATCGCCACCATCCCTTCCGCCTTATTTAGCGCCTGCCCGATAGACATAATTCGTTCGGACCAATTATTCCCAACTCCTTATGTGCATCACAAAATGACGATTAATAAACCAGAAATGGGCAACGATAATGCAAAGGGCAACCAACACACGACCAGCCAAACGTGCCTCTTTTACGGAAAAAGGTGTTCATAGGAGTTTTACGGGTGGGGTCTTTGTATGCATAGATGAATGGCAAAATAAGTATAGATAATTGATAAATTCGTTTTCGGATGGAAAGGTTTTAATGCATTGACATATAGCAACCGAAATTAAGCAAGACAATTTGAAAAAAACCAGCAGTAAGTGACTACAACGACCGCTTCTCAACTTTCTGAGCTGAGATCATTGTGGATAATGAATCAGACCGTCTAAAACAGACGACCCAACTTTGTACGATGAAACACCACACCAAAATAATCGTGCCCGACTAAAACCCACTTAAATAAGTATAGTAGGTATTTTTGAATGCCACAGATGCTTGTTCGCCTTCACCCGATACTTACCCAGAAATGAAACGGGCATGTCCTGTAATCCGATCAATGCGTGCCGCACCACCATAAACCTACTTCCTTGCATATTAATAATTTGCGAAATGTGGAGATGTATGACAGTTCCTGACTTCCCCATGGTTGTCGATTTCAAAGTATGCGCATGTGGGCTAAGCGACTACGTGGCGGTATAACGAGCTAACTCAAAGTTGAGCACGCGAGCCAACACGCGAATATATGGCCAGGGGTCAATTCAAAAGGTTGGATAGACGTAATATTCTGCTCTCTTTACCATGCTGAATTATGAAACACGATTGTCTTATTTAGGAGGGACCCGTTTATCCCCTTCAACCCTCCTCCCCCCGGTATACATGTTTTTCTAATTTACTGAAGTAGATCAGCAGAGCATTATGCGTGCGTAAAAGCTGCACGAACTATTGTCTCCTGTTGCAAACTATTTCAAGTGTGGCTTCACAGAATTAAACATGTCTAACATCTGCTTATTTATCAAAACCATTGGGTTATAAATCCCCATGCGCGACAAACGACTATTCCTTTGCTGAGTGCGTTGGTAACTTCACGTAACTGCGCTCGTAACGCCTATCATCTAGTGCTCTGGATGCTTGAGGCTGCCAACTTATCTCTTGTTTGCCTTTCCATCTCTCAATTTCACTTTGTTTTGGCAATCCAACTGGTGTACGCGGGTGTCGTCTGCAAGGACATGCAGGCTGCAATGGGAAACGTCATCGGCTCCATTATGACTTATGGGAAATCTGCCAGACAAAATATTTTTCTTCTTTCTCATGACGGTGTTAAAACAACAATTTTTGACTGAAACAAGGGCCGAGCATGCAGGTCTAGTGAAACATTGAGATTCCGCAGGTTTACAATCGTGCTGAGCAGGGTCAAAGCTTACGGTAAAGGGCAATTTAACATTGAGGCTAACGTAATTTCCAAACACTTTGCAAGTTCAAAAGATTTGGAAATAACGATATTTGGAAAGCTGGCCTTGAACAGTCACTCTGGGCCTGATCGCCTTCGATACGCATGTGCCATCTGTGGAGTTTGTTGTTTTATGCTCAACCGACAAACGTCAGCCTATCCAAAAAAGGAACAGCATTGTTAAACACGAAGATGTATTCTTGGGAAAGGGCAACAAGTAGGCTGAATACGGCGAGTCGAGAACTGTCAGGAGGTGGATGAGAACAAAGTGAAATGAGATATAATCACAACTGGCGGGGCATGTGTGGTGTCATCCAGGTAATTGCTACTGTAGGTCGAAACTGCACATCGCTCTTTAATACGCCAAGAACAGACGATTATCGTACGTTGATAATCGTAAATTGCACGATTGCCAACTATCGTGAAGTCACTCCTCCCCCGGAATTAGAATCACACTACAGTGACTTCTCAGTGCAGGGACCTTCGGGCCACTTCGGCAACCAGGCAGCATTCCTTTGCGAACCAGTTCCATTTGGACTGGCCTTCAGTGAAGAGCGAACGGGATAGATGAATCCGAATGTCTACAAAACAAGATTTGGATTATTTTCTCCCTACGTCGTCCTCCGCATCGTGGCCTGGCAAAATTGACGTTTGGTTTTTTGGTTTCTAACCGAAGGGCCAGCAATAACTGCGGCTATTTTAACCCATTCAAGGGGAAAACGAGCGCCCTCCGGCATAATGGAAGTGCTCTTGCGTTAAATACCAGGGAAGTGTGCCTACTTCAGTGTCATAACCCTAACCTAAAACTTAACTGTAACCCCAATCTGAACTCCTACCTTCCCCTCTAGCCTAAATGTAACCATGTGCTTAACTCGATCCCCAATTTTCCTAAAAGTTGGCTTAAATCCACATACATTAGGAGGGCCCCTACTGCCATGTCTTGTCGGTGGGAACCGCTAAAACAATCCTTACCTAATTGATGGCGTTTAACTTCTGACCTGCACTTCATACGAGCCAATAATAAACACTGTGAATGAACACCTGGCTAAGTGCTGCAAGGAAGAAGAATGCCCTTGGAGATCGAGCGCCTCATGCAGTTTTTTTGTTTTGTTTCGAGGACTGGTCCACTGTGGACAGACAGATACATGAACAAATCGGAGTCCCTGCTACGGGCGTCAACCTATCTGACTTGATTGGGAAATGTTATTTCAACGGACCGAACACCTGACATCAAATATCGATAAAATTGTTGGATAGTTCTGTGGACGACACCTTCACCGGTGTCAAAACAAGTCACGCTTGCCAGCCCAAGGAATTGCTCAGATCCGTTGACCTGAATATTCAATTCACGATGTGAGCCGAGCTATACAAACAGCTTATCCTTCTCGGCATTCTTGTGCACCAGTACGCAACTGTGAAACTGTGAATTACAGTGTGCAGAAAGGCTTTCAACACAAGGCAAATACTGCAATTCCTCACAAGCATTTGCTGTTTCACAAACGGATGTGTACAGTTGGTGACCTAACTCATAAAATGTGGGAATTTACGAAGGATTGCTAATCACTCGCAAACCGGCACCAATCTGTGTATATATTATCCACGTTAATAAAGCATTACTTTAAGAGCATTTAAATCATAAAGTGCGTAATGAAGGCAGTGTTGCATTGCTGAGAAATGCCAATTTTTTAGAAAAGCGTAAAATCGCGGAAACGTCAAAAATGATTGCAATTTAGTAAACTTCATTTTTAAATTTTCGCAACGTCTCCCAATGGAAAAACTGATTGACTATAAAAGCACAAATAGGATAACAGTTGAAAGTAATGTTTTAGTGAAGCTTACATTTAAATATCCTTTAAGATTTAGTGTAATTCTATGTATGGTGCCTTGCCAATAGCCTACATTCTGAGCATAGATTCCAAAACAGTTTCCCGAACATTCGTATTATCGTTTAGTCTTTGAATTAATTAAGATGCGGTTCAATAAGAGAAGCAAGATTTCGCTTGATTTTGCCGACAGGGACATCATGGGAACAAACGATTTCATAAGGTCACATGTTGCCAGGCCGATTAATGCCAAATAATTTTAAATAGAATTGGCATGTGTAATCGCAAGCACACCATTTTGTCACGAATGGAAGAGAATATGCGCATCCCAGGTTCTTGTTTAAAAGAAGGCGAAGGCACGATCACTGGGACAGCAGGTTTATTTGCCTGAGTTTTCGAACTCGAACTAGAGTTCATCATCAGAGACTACTCGAGTGCAGCAAATTGTGAACATTTATATCCTTCGTCCTTGAGGGGTGGAGGGGGAGTATGTCCCTGGCTAGGTAGGGTTTGTGCCGCCTGGTCCACGATGTTCCCCCGGCGTGGTGACGCCGTTTGTTCACAATTTGCTGCACTCGAGTAGTCTCTGATTATGACCTCTAGTTGGAGTTCGAAAGCCCAGGCAAATAAACCTGCTGTCCCAGTGATCGTGCCTTCGCCTTCTTTTAAACACCATTTTGTGTTTATACAGGGCCATTTTCCTTCGTTACATTAATTTTCACTTTTCTCTCGTTCAGGAGTACGTTAAGTTTCAGATCGGCCTTGAATTTTCGATGAATATTTCACAATTTTCACTGTTTTCATCCGATCAACCATAACGACAGATTCTGTATTATGTGTATGATAAAAACTTTAAAATAAGGTACTTCTTGGAGGCATTTAACGAAATAGCGAGCGTTTGGGCTTCTTTTTTATTTAGAACGTCATCTGGGTCACATTTGAAGACTCGCGTAAACAGGAACCCTCATCATCGAATAAACTGATGTCCACAACGAAAGTCAACAACGAATGTGTCTTGGATCAATTAGAAAACCTTTTTAAATAACTTATTTCTATAAAGAGCGTTTTGATACTGTATTCCGTTGACGAATGTCTGAGTAATTTAGTTTTCTACGGAGTGAGGCCAATTTGACACCCTCAGCCGTTTCTTTCGATTTGCTAAACGATACTGATATTTTTCGACCGCAGACGTAATAACATGTGGCGGTTTAGGATGTGAGATCAGTTTAAACCACGCACAATAAGTTCGTTTCGTCTAATGCCAGAAGTCAGGGAGCTGTGAGGACTAGTTTATTCTGTACACAGGGCAGGTTTCCGTAAGTTGGCTGTTTGCTTGCAACAGAGATAAGCGTCCGTTCACGGATAGCGTCAGCCGCGGTGTGTGTGTTGTTTATGCGGGAGTGCGTCTGGGTCAGCAGGAGGGGTGACTGTCTGAGTGTTGGTCGTGTGATTGGACAAATTAGGGGAGGAATAAGGGGCGCATGTGCACAATGCCTCACGGATATCAGGTCAAACGTTAGACGCTCGTGGGGTGATGAAAGTTTGTGAGGTCAGCCGACAGCCAACTGAAGTTGGGCCGGAGGTGTCTGAGTGTTAGCCAGCGGGGGTGGCTGTCTGTCAACAGCTGTCGCGGCCATTGTTCGACAAAACACAGCCGGAGAAAAGGGGGACTGAAGCGGCTGTTACAAACATGCCTTTTCGTTATATTTCGGCCATCTGAATTGTTTTTGCTTAGCCCTACACTTCGTTCTAAAACTATGAATGCACGGCAGAGGGGCTGTATATACATTTATATTTTGCTGAAAATGTTAACGCTTTGCTCGTCCCATTTCTGAATTAGGTATGTGCAGAAGCTAGACTGCACAAAAAGTAATATTTTATACGTTCAAAACTGAAAATGGCAGTCAGATGGTGGTCGTTCCTGTGTCAACACGTAGGATTTTCCAAGCGGCAAAATAATTTTAGCTTACTTAAGTGAAGGTTTGACCGTGTGTGATATTACTGCACTTTAGGGCACAAAATCGCACAGATATGATAATCTGTGTTTTATAAATCGACAGAACATCTGGTTCTTTTAAAATAACCTTTCTTTTAAGAAGTATTCTACCACGGTTACCATCGGAGAAAAAAATTAATTTTAAAGTACAGCAATCTGAGTTTATTAAAACTCTCTGGAGTAAATTAGTCTCCATTCAAGGGGAAGCCCTCTTAGATGGGCAACCGAAGTCCAGAAAAGGTATTAGCATAGGCATTTGTCCGAATATACCGTAACGGCCATTTTCGACCAAAATGATGAACATTTTGCTTAGAAAAATTACATGGGCACAGTTTCTGCATAAGATGAGGACATTTCCTATAGGAGGCTGGGCGGAGAAGCAAAATGCGCGAAGTTTAAGACGTCCTAAATTCTCTCCTCAGATTTTGTCACCAGGTTTCATGAGATAGGTCACGTGTTGTAGATGCGTATTCTGTTTCGAAGATTTATATCTTATTTTTGAATTGGATCCAGGAAAACAGGCAAACAATATTACTTCATAGTCACTTAGGGTCGACGAATGCGAAGGCATTTAATCGAGGCACTCAGACGCACGTCAGACAGGGGATCTGGTCGCAACACGCTGTCTAAAAAAGCACTCCTTGCAACCCAACACACTCAGAGAGGCCAGCTCTCGGTTCGAGCGGAGACAGCTCAAGAACAGTACGGCTGACATCTGATGACCGATGATGATGAAGCAGCTTAGAAGCCCATATATCCCCCAACAACGTATTGGCTATGACCGCAAACAGTTTTTAAACTTGGTGGCCGAAAGAGCAAAGGAATCGATTAACTGCAGGCAGACTAGTTTGGTAGGCGATTGGAAACGAGGGTCGGCCCACCTTCGCTATCCCGCCATTTGACACTCAGTGTAAGCTCGCTCACTATAGATCTCAATCACAAGAAAGTTGAAACTGTTTTAAAGTTGCGAAAATTCCCATGGAGCAATTCATAAGAGCATTTGACGACCTTACGCGTGCATTCAACAAATACTCATCGGGCCTGTAAATTTATGTGGGAACGAAGTACAGGGTGGATCAGAAGAAGAAGCGATCGCTGGAACAATGGCTTTATTCGCCTGACGTTTCGGATTCTCTCTTGAATCCACCTAACTACTCTAAGCGACTGGATCCGCGCTTACTGGCAGCAGCGGAGGCAACTACCATCGGGCTGCAGAGGCCTGTCCTGTGCGCTCAGAAGAACCTCTTGCACACTCCGCGTCTACCGTGGGCCAGGATCGACTAATTTCAATCGTAATATGGGAGTTTTCGCAGAACTGAGACAGTCCAAAGGTCCCACGGTGTTAAAGGAACTCAATGGATTCCTGAAGTTTGACACCAGAGTTGCGGAGGCAAATGTGACGAGGAAATACATATTACGATGTATTGATCCAGGGGAATATCCCGAGATACTACTGGAAAAACTTACGAAGAAGCCGTATCTCAGCCACCTCAGCCACACTAAGACGACATGCAGAAAGTCATTTGGAGACCGTTAGTACAGGAATTGAGGAACTTCGGCGGAACCTATGTCAGAAAACAGCAGCCCTTGACCATCTTGAAATTTTCGAGAGACTGAAGTTTGAAGACTACGTGCAGGAAGTCAGAAATAAGAGATTCGAGGCCAGGTGGACGAAATTCCTACGAGGTGTCAAGCCAGTGAATGCTCAGGCCAACCTTCCGAACAATCCGGAACTATACTTCCATAACTGTTCTTCAGTACGCCTTGACAAAACTGTCGTAGAAGTGTTATCCCATGGTCGTAAGTTTTGAATTGCACGGCGAAGGCAAAAGCAACTTGCGCTCGAAACCCACTTCGAGAGTCTCCTTAGCCAGACTCCCGATTCAAAACCCACCCAACCTACAAAAGTTGATTATCTTATATCGACCCTGGTAAACTGCTGTGAGCAGTGTTTAAGAAAGACTCCGAGAAACAAAAGTAGCCTAACAAGAGCCCCCTTGATCGTCTCAGGGAGCCTGGTGAAAATGGAAATATCGTACTAACCAGACCGGACAAGAGTTCAGGAATAGCGCGGACGAATAAGACGGATTACGTGGAGAAACTAGAAATCTTATCGGACCATACAAAGTTCTCGATATCCGAGAAAGAGAGGGGTCGAACCGAGACCATCGAGAGGCAGTTGACGAACATGCTCAAAGATCTCCACAAGGAAGGACATCTGTATGACAAGGAGTTTTAAGGGCTAAAACCCATGGGTACGACGATATCAAGAATGTATGGCCTTCCTAAAATTCACAAACCCGGTCTACCACTACGTCCAATCTTAGATATGAAAAATTCCCCCTATCATGCAATTGCAAAATGGATGGTGGAACAGTTAAAACCGCTTCCAAGTTGTCTGTATCCGCGAAGTTTGAAAGACACCTTTAAGGTTGTCGAGGCTATCAAAAAAATTAACGTGGAGAGACAAACGATGCTCTCGTTAGATTTATCATTACTGCTCACCAACGTATCCGTAATGGAGACAATAGACTTCCTGGGCGACTTCTCAGGGAAAAAAACTACCCGATAGGCATGACAGTTGAGACCCTAAAAGAACTACTTACGCGAGGCACACAGAATATCCAATTCCTCTGCAACGTCCAGCTATACAGGCAAATAGACCGTATGACAATGGGTTCACCGATTGGACAGTTTGTCGCAAATGTCTTCATGTACAAGGTCGAGCAAACGAGTCCCAAAGCTACTATTAATGACCTTAAATTCTGCGGTCTATGGGTGGACGATATCTTTTGCCTGACGAGTCAAACCATCGATATCAATGGCCTAGTTCAGGAGTTCAACAGGGCGCACCCCTCTCTGATGTTTACCGCAGAGACCGAGGTGAATAACGAGATCGGGTTCCTCGATGTCCTTCTACACAGACTAGTAGATGGATCCATACCACGCAGGATATTCAGAAAGAAAACCTGGACGGGACAATACATTACTTTCCACAGTTTTGTTCTCTTAAATCTAAAACGAAATTGAGTCCGGAGACTGGCGGCTAGAGTGCGCCGCATCTGCTCTCCTGAAACTGTTGAAGCAGAACTCCAGCAGCTGCAAAACACGCTCCGCGAAAACGGCTTTCCAGAGGGATTCATCCTCCGGAATATTAGAGGGCGTGCCACAAAACCTGCCGTTGCAACTGCAGAGAAAAAAGACTTTTTACTACCACAGCCTTTCCTAGGAGACGCAGAAAGCAAATTGGTGAGATGACGTCTTAGGACAGCTCTTGCGAGTGCCTTCCCCGCGGCGAACTTGCGGGTATTCTTCACAAATTCCCTTTACTGCTATTAGGGGCAAAGACCGGCTGCCGTTACGGCCACATCCATGTGTATTTTTTCATTCACCTGCTCCTGTAGAGTGGGATATATTTGCCGTACAACGAGGCGTCTGGAAAAGAGAATACTTAAAAACATGCCTACCTGGCTAGGCAGAGATGAAAATTGATCGAAGTGGAATTCAATTCTTGCTCATCTAATCGATACGAATCACCAAGCCGACGCTAAAGAAGCCTTTAGAGTTATCTACCGGGCACCGGCACACTACTCTAAAGGCCTGCGCAAACGGGTGCTGGCCACAGCCAAAACAGTGGCCATTCGACTAGCGAACCCAGCACTCTGTTGCCAGGAGGCGCTGACACAGGCAATCTGTCTGCCCTGGCCGACTCCAGGCGGTAATCGCACGCCGTCCCGACGTCCTGAGAGCAATCACACGCACTCACAGTGCTTACAATCCAACAGGAACCCCTCTTCTCCCCCTCCCCAACCCCAACTCCACCGCCCCCGCACGCTGATTCCGTCATGCGGGCGGTGTGGAAACATGCAATCCGATTAACTCTGCCCCTGAGAAGCATTTATATCCTGTCTGCAAATAGAATGATCATTACCCATGTAAATGTGATGCGCAGGTACCGCAAACATATGTTCGCCAACTGACTCTTTGATCGACTAACTGTATGCAGGTATTTGCAAAGTGTTTGGAAGTAATGTTAACCCCAATATTAAAGTGTCCATAACCATAAGCTTTAACCCTGCTCGGAACGACTGGAAGCTCGTGGAATCTGAATGTTTCACTAGATCTGCATGCTTAACACAGACTTCAGTCAAAAATTGTTGTTCTAACACCAGGATGAGAAAGAAGAAAAATATTTTGCCTGGCAGATTTCCCATAAGGCATAATGGAGCTGAAGACGTTTCCCATTGCAGCCTGCATGGTCTTGGAGACGACACCCCCTGTACACCAGTCGGATTGCCAAAACAAAGTGAAATTGAGAGATGGAAAGGCAAACAACAGATAATTTGGCAGCCTCAAGCATGCAGAGCACTAGATGATGGGCGTTACGAGCGCAGTAACGTTAAGTTACCAGCGCACTCAGCAAAGGAATAGTCGTTTGTCGCGCATGGGAAGTTATAACCAAATGAGGTTCATAAATAAGCAGACGTTAGAGAGAGAGAGGAATACTTTATTTTGAAAATAACATTCAAAACTTTCAGCAAAAACGGTTCTCCAGTACACAGTGATTACCATAGAGATTAACAGGTATTAGACAGGTGGACATTATTATATATGAAGAAAAAAGGACTTTAAGGTGCAAGATCAAGTTTTAACTTTTGTTTTTCAGCATCTTTACAGGTGAGATACCGGGCTAGAAATGGCAGTATGGAATTCTGATAAGCCGAAGTGCGACAAGGGATGTGGCGAAAGCATCGACGCATGGGGCGTAAGGATTTCGCAGCCATTAACTCATTATGAAGGGGATGGGCGGTGTCATTCAGAATTCGGTCGGAAAATTGCTCCACCGTATTGAAGTGTCGCTGCACGATGATATCAACTAAAACATGATAGGAAACACCAGCAGCAGAGGCGAGCATTCGAATGACACGTTTAAAAATAATTAGATCTTTTTTAGGTAAAGCTGGAAAAATAACTGGAGAACAATAAAGAATGAGTGGAAGAATACAGCCATCTATAAATCGCCAGATTAAGGCATGTTTAACCCTGTGAAGCCATCCTTAACATAGCCTGCAACAGGAGACAATAATTCGTGCAGCTTTTACGCACGCATAATGCTCGGCTGATCTACTTCCGTAAATTAGAAAAACATGTATATGTTAATGTGCACATGTCAACCCATCATGTATGTAGAAGATTAAGCAAATATTCATCAGTCAGAGAAGGAAATGGAATTTGTTTCATTTAAAACTGCGATATTACAGCCATAATCTACCTCACATGAGGAGTTGCAGTAAATTTTTGTAAACCACCGAGACATGTCAGCCATACATCTCCAGATGCAGCACCTTTCTTATGTTAAAATTGTATCCAATATTTTTTTTCGATTTACCCGACTGCTACTTTGGAGACTTGAGGCTGACAAGATATCATTTGCCTGATTCTCTATGACACATTTCCACGTGGAGTTTTCAATCCAGCTGGATACAGCGCTGCAGCCTACATGAAAAGTCAGCCTTCTTTAAGAGTCAGCACAGGCATCGCTTGGGATTTTATAGACGATCTTCTTTTTACCTGCGTAATTCGAGATAAATAAAGTGCTCGCCAAATAAAGGGAATATCTCAAACGTTTGATTTTGTTAAGTACGGTTTTAGTAAAATGTAATACCTCAGGCAGCACGAAGCGTCTGTATTAGTTTATCTGTCCACTTGAAGGATATTTATCCCATTATTATTTTTGTTTTGATAAGAAGGACGTCCTGTATAAGTTCCCATGCGATGCCTGTGCTGCCGTTTATTGTGGTCAAACGGGACTATGTACCTCTACACAAATCCACAAACATCAACTGGCAGTTATGAGACGAAACCTCATGTCTCAAATGACCATGCACAACTAGACTCGTAAGCCTGTTGTTATTAGCAGATGCTCGACTTTCAGTGTTAACTAGCAGAGCGGTGGTTGCTCACCGGTTGCACCGGTGGCAAGTGACGTCTTAAGGATCAGGGCCGGCGGCTTGACACTTACGGAAGCTATATCCTTTAACAGTTTGGCTGAGATTTCGTCGATGTTAGGCATGCCATCTTATGAAAACTTTTGATCCTACGATGTCCCCATCGGCGAAATAAAGCAAAATCCAGTTTCTCTTGTTGAACCTCATCTGACTTAACTCTAAAAAGTAGAGGAACTTATGGAACACTGGAAAACTGTTTTGGAATCTACACCCAGAATGTAGGCAGTTGAAAAGCCGTCATATATGAAGTCACACTACTTATTAGACGATATTTAGATGTAAACGTCATTAAAACATTGTTAATAGACGTTATTTTATGTCCACTTCATATTTACTACGTGTTTGGTATGAGAATACATTCTATACATCTAAAAACGGACTTTACTTAATTAGAGCCATTTCTGACGTTTTCGGTATATTGCGCTTTTCAAAACAAATCGGAATTTCTAAACAACGCAACACTGTCCTTAATGTTTCTTTTATGTTTTTAATTCACTTAAACTTGTAATTAATAAACATAAAAATCGGACTCATGAAATGGTGTCGGTTTGCGACTGACTGGCAATCATTCATAAATTTCGACACAATTCATGAGTTAGGTCGCAAACTTTATGCCAGATTCTTCAAGTCCAGCTACTCTCCCTGAACCTTTCCTTCGAGGAGGAGGATAGTTTTGATGGCAAACACTTTTTCGGCATCATAAGTGGGTAGAAGAGTGTTGGATTTGCTTGCCAAAACGAATCCAAAAAGAAATCAGAGAGATGTGTTGTCTTATTCTTGGCCTCTAAGACTTCTGTACCTTCGGCAATTCATAAAAGTGGTATAGGTGCTTCATTCCGCCTGCTTGCTCATTAATAAGGTAACTGTTCTACATTTCCTTCTTCTTGGTTACATATTTCTTTTAGGAGAGAGTCGGACAACAAGTCCTGTTAGCTAGTCTTTTTCACGTGATTTTACAGCGGCTGGAGAGGAGATTGTGAAGCATCACTTTAAACTGACCCCAAACCTAGTGGATATCGCCAGGGAATGCGGATTCGCCGTCAATAAGACGAAGTTCACGCCTCAACAAACTTAAATTATTTGTTTGGAAACCGGGCAGCTGGTCAAGCAACATGAATAGGGTGAACATTACATTGTCGTTCTGACCTAATTGAGTAAGCCATTCATGGTATCGATGTTGCCAGGTGGCTTAGTGAACATAAGGTCGAGACTGTTCATTGAGTCGGGAGCTTTGCCTTCTGAGTGAGAAGCGAATGACCAGTAGTATGCAGAAGCTGTTGGTCGAATGATGTCTTGCATTATTCGGTATGGATCGTGTTTCAGTCGACACAGTCATCTGACCTCGCTGAGAACGGATCCCCAAGGGTATCTTAACATCAGACGAAATTCTAACTTGCAAGAGACACAAGGTAGAAAACAAACAAACATACGCTAACCCCAGAAGCGTCTAGGACTTTTCAGTCCTTTGCATAACGTTATCCATCTTCGCTATCTCAGGAAATTATTCTTTCTTACTCGCATGCCCATCGCTTAGAGAACAGCATATTATGCTCAACCACTCTTATTAGGACCCACCGACGCATGCTATGCGTGAACACTCGTCTGAATCAGTCGGTTGGTATCAGTGACTGATCGATCTTATTAAATTTTAGCGGACATTCTGCAATGCGTTTTCGAGAAAGGAATACTTCTTAATTGACGTTATAGTATTGGTTATTTTGTGGCCTAATTCTGTGATATTTCAGACACACCAGAGTGTTAACTTTTGAATGTGCTTCTTTGAGGACACTTTCAAAAATCGCATTGGACGAAAAAATGAGCCATTGTGTAGTATGAGTCTTTTCTGTCGATTTCTGAAGCTGTTGTAAGTTCAAATTGTTTAAAATAAAACATGCAAAAAATATATTGTCTGGATTCTTTCGGAAGAAAATCACACTTCGGTCAGATTTTGTATTTGGAGAAAAAATATGTTTTCATATTCAAAAGTTTCTTATTATGAGATTTTTTAAGACCGTACAAGGTCTATTTGAGCAGCACTCATTCTGGCTGTTTAACAATGCTCTTTATTAGACATGCAGCATAGTGCACATTCTTTGCAACATTTAATGTGAAATGTATAATATTTTCTTGGCAGCATAGAGAAATCCATTTTTTTCTTATATGAAATCATACTGCTTGAAAGTTTTGCGACAACAGATCGATCTCAAAATTACTCGGCAATTGGAAAACTTTAAAACGAAAGATGCGGCTTAACCAAGTAAAAAAATTGAAGCAGACATGGTCCGTTACCAAGTGATTACGAAAATTAATATTTTCTGGAGGTTTTTGTGAAATATATCCAGAGGAGCACAGAGAATCGATGGAGAAAATACGTACTACATAAGTGATCATTTTGCAATGTGTACATTTTTTACAGACGGTCGACAAGAAATGCATTTGGAAGCCAACACCGTGACATGTTTAAAATGTTGTTGGATTATGTTGGCAGATAGACAACGTTACGACCTCACTTAAGTAATTCTTCCTAAGTCAGAATGCACTCCAAAACTTTGGTCAACATCTTGTGCGATCGGTCACTGAGTGTCTATTACGTTGCGTCCACCTCTCTTAACTGAAAAAAACGAATGCCACAAAAATTAAAAACTTTATCTTGGATAACTTTACCGCAGACTGCTACCTGAAATGTCGGAGATTTGCACTTTGTCAGCTCACAGTAACTACTCTGCTACCGATTACGGAACGATCGTTTGTTTAATGTGTGTCGATGTGTCGACCACTTGTTAACAATGACCGCTAGATTCAGCACATGTCCAGTTAGTCACGTTTCGACCTGCTTTCTCGTGATGAAAGTCACCATGAATAGACAATTACTTAGACAACTTCCGCATATGTTGCAGTCACAGCATCTTGAAGACTCGGCTGCCTTTGTCGCAGTTATGTTCGTATGCTGACTCAATAAAATAATTATATATCGGCCATCGCAAACGATGACAAGCACATTAATTAGTCTATAATTATAGTAAACTTGTGATTTATCAACCGTTTTTTTTTCTCCATTCAGCCGTATAAAACCCTGTGTCAAGACATATTGCAGAAAGCAGGAGGCAGATTCGGGGACACGGGCTGGCCACGATAGACACCCTGTCTACGTGTCGGACACACGCTTTCTACGCGCAAAATGAACCCCCTTTTCATACCAAGAAAAGAGGCGCGGCTCGGATTCCATCTGAGCGTTAGTGTCATAGAGGCAACGGAAAGTCGTAGTCGTTGCAACCTGACTCTCTGTACTTAGAGGAGGATGGAGTTATCTCACCAGATGGCAGCATTTAAGGTCTAGGTTTTTAGCGCATTGTGATAGTTTAAAAGCGCGTCATATTGTTCATTGTAAGGAATATGCGTTGAGTGTCGTGAGAACTGAGCCTCCTAGAACCGACCTCACCATCTCTTTCGTCCCCTAGGCGTCAGTCCGCTACCTCAGCCAGTCAGATAGCTGGTACGGGGGCTAGACGCAGTGCCCGTCTAAGCTTGCCAAACATGACCACCGCCCCTCCCCCACTCCCCACCCCCAACCCCCGCAGCACACAAGGATTTTACAAAAAGTGGGGGACTACTCGGGTTCAGTCTCGGATGCCTGTGAACCCCCCTTAGTGGGGATATTAAGAAGGAAGATGTCCGTAGTTTTGACATTGATATGAGGTGGGCAATAATCCGCGTTGGGTGAGGGTTGGTGCATGATCACCGTTTTGTCCATGCTAATGGTCAGTTCAGAGTTGGCGCAGCCGGCGGCAAAGAGATCCAGGTTCCGTTGCATGTCTCCTTCCGTCGTGGTGTTGACCGCGCAGCCGTCGGAGAAGAGCAGATCGTTGACAGTGGTCGTAGAAGCCGCGTCGTAGCCTGCATGCGCCTGTGGTCAAAAAGATGCCCTTCGGCTCTGTGGGCAATGCGTATCCCAGGACGCACACCACAGTAAGTGCGCAACTGTGCTTCATTCCACTGGTCAAAGCGAAGGCCTCGGAGATGGTGCCGTTGTCCATAACGCGTGCCACCATTCGGACGCGGAGCTAACGGACCATATGGGTGAATCGCTCAGGATAGCCGACTTTCTGTTTGATTCCCCACAGTCACCCACGATTCACCACTTCGAAGGTCCTCGGCAAGTTCAAGTAGATAGTGCAGAGTTGGGTTCGCATCTCCTAGCACTTCCGGTGTAGCTGGCAATCAACAAAGACCATATCAGTGGCCCTACGGTGCTGTTAAAAGCCACATTGTCTTTCCAGCGGTAGTCTTTGCTCGAGGTATCTGTTGACTTGATTGACGGAAAGATCTCCCCAGGGATGTTGAGTAGCGAGATTCCCCTGCGACTGTCACGCAGTTGCCGGTTCCCTATGTAGTTGTAGGGATGAACGACAGTCGCGTCTGTGGAATTCTGATAGGCCTGACCTTTTCACCACATCTCCTAAAAGAGTGCTGTGATGTGATCCATCTGGCGGTGTCCACCGTGCTTGTAGATTTCAAATGGGGTCGTATCAGAGCCTCGTGTCCGGAGTTGGACTATCACCATGTGTGCAACCTTTGCCCACTGGTCATTGCCTACCTGCCAGCCGAGTGACCTGTAAAGCAACGCCTAGGATTGTCCGTTTCATCCTACAGTATTTAAAAATCTTTTAAGGCCTTGTCCTCACAATAAGTTTCTTGCTTTGTTTGTAAATTGACAGTTTGCCAAGGCAAAATAAGCTCACGAAGGCGCCAACTGAAAACACAGGTATCGAATGGCTACGTATCTACATCCCGCACATGCTCTCGTGCCTAGACGCGCACTCACACGAACAAGTAAAAACATTCCTCAGTCAGGGTCGCTTTACTAGACAGATGTGGCAGTTTGGGATACGACTTGATTAAAACGCAGCTTATCCAGTCGGTCGGAAACCTTAAAGGTCATGACATATATTGCGGTGCGATAGTTTATAGTATGTCTGGGAGGAATTTGATACATACTCTCTGCTGCATTCCCTACCAGAGTCCATTCTGATATCAGGCGCATTTCTTGGCGGAATCCCACATCCCCATCT
This sequence comes from Spirometra erinaceieuropaei, assembly GCA_902702965.1. Classification (NCBI taxonomy): domain Eukaryota; kingdom Metazoa; phylum Platyhelminthes; class Cestoda; order Diphyllobothriidea; family Diphyllobothriidae; genus Spirometra; species Spirometra erinaceieuropaei. The sequence goes on along the minus strand of CACRXP010000178.1, from coordinate 317,728 downwards.
AACGTTCATCACACGCGATCATCCAGAAAAGACGTATTTCACCCAATTAGCGATATTGGCAGACGTAGGTGCGATATTGTTTCATGGGCGACAGATGAGTGAGCGCTAATCATGTGATTGAGACCGCCACAAGAAGATATTGCATGGAGGTGGGATTTTTAATCTCAGATGCTCCTATGAAAATGCGGGCACTTTTCTAAGACTTATCTTCGAAAATAGAGAAGAGGCTTAAATGCCCAAAGGATCAGTTAGTGCATCAACTGATTTCTGTCGCACCTCATTCACTCCGTCCATTAAATATCTTGTATTAATACAAGACTCGAGAATACGATATCAGAAACTGCTATTCGAAATATAAAAACATCGTGAAAAAAGGCACACTTATTTAGACAGATTATGAGAGCTTCCATAACAACGGTGTTAGGTAATTTCCTAAAAACAGATTAAGTAGCTGAAATTTACTAATATGCTTGTTTAGCACAAACTTTATGAAGTGGCACTGTTTAATTTCAGTTTGCATCGCTCAGATACAATAAACAATGCAAATCTCAACTCAGTAGTTTTAAAAAAATACACGCCTTGCTTATTTACGGAACGTAAGACAATGACGCATGGAGTGTATGATGATGATGATGACAGTGGTGGTGGGCGTAACTGTATATTAGATATTTCGACTACACTCACCCTTGATCGGTTTCACCCGATCCGACCAGACTGTGAACACTAAAAACACTTGTAATATGCTGCTGGAAGTGAGATATAATCTTCCTTTACCAATGGACTTTTAAATGGTGAAAACGAATTGGCCTGGAGACACAAGAGACGTCAACTAGTCAATATTGAAGCCAATGTTACATTGCATCAGTGCGTATTTGGCGTGCACAAAAGTCATTCAGACCCACGAGTTAATGACGGCATAGATAATGTCCAACGCCTGCCCCGCCTACTCCTTGAAATCTTCCTATAATTATCTAAATACAAGATTGGCCGTGCCAAACTTGATTCAAAACCAGAAACATGTACGACTATTCTACTATGTATTTACGCCTATTTCTACTGCATTATGCTGACTACATGAGATGAAGTCAATAGAGAAAGATTTAAAAATCCGCGGAGATTTTTGAGTCGACATCGTCGCTATCGACCATAGCAATGTTGAGCTTCAACTCCCTCATCCTTCTGCGTCGACGAATAAGCAGGATTGAGACGCCGATCGCCAACGCCAAAAGGGAGAGAATCCCAAAGACTGTGACTGTGATTGCCGCTGGTGGAAGGCCCTCCTCTTGGAGAGTCCCTAAAAAAGCCATCATTTTACCAATTGGGATCATACAAAGATGTTACGTCGACTACACAAATGGCGTGTGAATGCATCGTTGGGCATTCTTTCACGAGGTAAGCATTTAACCTATGAGAGCTTAACAACTAGACGGGATTGAGACTTTGAGAAACTTTCAGAAATCAGCATTCAGAATGCGCTTCATATTCTAAATGACAACCGAGGCCAAAATCCGTTGACATTCAGTCCTGTGAAGAAGTAAATTTAAAGACGTCCGGTTATTTGAAGCCTAATGGTCGTCATTTATTGTAAACATATGTAATTTGAATCGAATGCAATCAGACGTTTGGACTTCGTTTTTTGTGTACTCTCAGCTGAATTTGAAAAACTGTGAGAATGTGATTTGCCTGGGCATTCGACAGCTCACGCATGTAAATCACTCGCTGGACATTGTTAATAAAACAAGCGTTTATGCTCTGTCCACTTAAGCGAAATCAGAGCTCCTGCGAAGTAAGAATTTTTGTCCGTACTCATTGTTTAGAAGATCGTTGTCTATGCTGTCTGTCTTCACGAGGACGAAACGACGATTAAATGCAGACAGTTAATACTTCCCTTTGCTTTGCGTTGATTGCGGAAGCCTGCGTTATTGCGGTAAGGTGGAGAGACAGATAAATGTAACACATACAGTTTCATGCTTACCAAGACTCAATTGCGTTTGACGTTCCACCATTTTGGTCTCAATATATTCTGACTTTGTGAGCCTGCGGATGGAGTCACTAAAACAAAATGGAAAGTTCACCAGTCAGGATATAAAAGTGCGCGAAACAGATGCTCAAGTGTTACATACTTATGACTCGAGTCGGGCCTTAGGGCTTCACTAGACATGCGATTCAATGAAGGCTCTCCCACATCGACGACAGAGAAAGAGGAGATGTAGGAAGTACCATGGTAAGCTAGTATAGAAGCAACTGCGAGGCCTAAGATGGCAATTGCTGTCTGCCAAACGGCTTCTTCTTGCACGATTTCTAAAATGACGAGCAAAGTGTGAAATTAGATTTCCGACAGTTGCCACTCGCAATGCTCAAAAGCAGAGTTAGCATGTGAATATCCAATAACAATCTAAAAGCGTAGCAGATGAATATGTGCAAAGAGTGGATTTGAAAGTGAAATAACTCATGGGGTTCATAAAATAAAGCCATGGATTTGGTTCATATTGCAAACGTCACAAGCAACATTAGTAAATACAGAGACATGATGTTATATTAACGGGCATATCGAGGTCTAAAAAGTCTCACGATTAGAAACGTTCCAAAAATTGGATTATATCCCCCTTTTAAGTACATAATTTTAAAAAGACGTAGTTATTTTCCAAATGAGAAAAAAGTTAATGTCTTTATACACTTTTTCTATGAAATATATTTTAATCTATAAGGACACTGAGCATAAAGGAGAAAAAATCCACACTACGTTAGTAGTCAGTTTTTACAGAATTTGGTTTTTGCAGGCGGCCAGATTAAAGCTTGTTTAAAAGTCGACATCGCGAAGTAACTGAAATATCCTGGACGGTTACTAATATTGCAGCCCTACTTAAGTAGTCTTCTGGAGTCTGAAACCTATTTGGGAATTTCAGAAAACATTTCATGAGTTGACACATCCACTTTAAGTTCAGATCGGAGCAGAAAACTAAAAAATACAAAGCCAACCGAACTATCTTTGGATTATGCTGCACAACCTTTTTGTCATTATTCTTCTCCAGACGAAAATGCATTTGAAAATTTCGCCAAAACTTTCATGAGGTAGCACCTGCACAGTAAGTTCAGATCGAAGCAGGGAGGAAAGAAGTAAAAAACCAACCTACTATATGACATTCATCTGCTGTTTAATGGTAGGTATTGAATATATCCATAGGGTCGTATCAATACGTTCAGTCACGGAAGAAGTAGATCTGGCCACTAGAGCAAGGAGTTTGTTGATCTAAAGTACCCAATTCCCACTTGTGCGTATTATCAGAGACAGTCGCAGACAAGGGCAGTGGCGATTTTCGAGCCACTGCGGCGATGAGCCATCATCGCACTTTTTACAAACCTCAGCGGTGATCGTGAGAACTGTCAGTCACAGTACACATGTGTTCCAACGGCAGTCACGTACTACAAATGCTGTAGTCCTTGTCCCTTCACTGCCCATATCTGGGACTGCCTCTGATGATGTGTTCGAGCGAGAGTCCGAAGCGTCAGGTCAATAAACTTTTTGTTCCAGTGATCGCATCTTCGTCTTTTGAACTCTATTCATGGAGCTCGTTTGTTCGCTTCTGTTGACGGCCAATCAAACCTGTTTAGCAGCATCGGGAAAAATAGAAAAGTGTGGCGTAATTGGACTTGGTATAACCTAAAGCGTAATCAACTTCTCTTTTGGTGATAGAAAATAAGAAAGTGACATTAGTGCCGTTATCGAAGCAACATTTTCAAAATCAAATTGGCTCCAACCAGAAGTTCTCTTGATTTACATTTGACAACGGTCTTTTCACTGTTGCAAACCGAACACATTCGACTTCTCATGCTCATTCCTAACTCAACGGACGTGACTGTCAGGAAAATGGGCCGAATTGTGCTATTTATCGGAGTGTTCAACCATGATCAAGGCGGTTATTTTTTCTCTCGAAAATCAATTATCTGGAAAAAGCCATTTTTTAAAAAGCGGAGACTTCATTAGCCAACATCTCATAACGGTTACTCAAACAGAATTCAAAAACTATGCTGAAAAGCACAACCGGTATCCGTACATGCAAACGTTATTTTAATAGGCCCTCTTGTGGTTTGCATATTTTGTCTCCAATAGAAGACATTACCATCTTCAATGGATTCTGTAGGGATTGCCGAAGTGGTGACCTTATTGTCTTGTTTAGCAGAGGAATCCCCGTCATCTCCTTCATCATCTGAATTGATAACGATTGCTTCTGAGAAAATATCAGCAGAGGTGCTGAAGGCAGGTTTAGATTCGCTTAAACCTGGATTGCGAAAAAATATGAAAAAGTGGATATTCCATAAATCAAAGCATGGCAAATGTTTTCTCGTAAATTGAGCATAATTTTGCCAAAATATACGTTAAGTACCACTTTTCAAGGAAGCGTACAAGGATACACTCTGCTCGGCAGTTAATTTTAGCAGCATATTCGATACAACGAGTGCCACGTTTTCGCCTATATGTCAATGCCTTCGAAAAAGACCGGAACATGAGTTGTAAAATATACTTATCACAATAAGTAGGACTGTGGTCTCTTATTCAACTCGGTAAACAATAACCTGATAAAAGAAATTAAAAATCCAGAACTGGCCATTTTGCCTGATAATTTGCTGTCTCCTGCCGATTTTTTTTAATCTTTAGGGCTATGTTAATTTGTGTCTTATTAAAGAAAGCAGGAAATTACTATTCGCTACCGTAATTGGTTAATAATATCCGTGATTGACCTTTTGCAATTTAAGGGAAAGAAGGATGTCGTATAGCTGGTAACTTTGACGATAAACATTTTCACTTTCTTTATGAAAATTCTCTTCGAGACCACAAAACAAACAGTGCAAAACTTGCAAAAATATATATACAGTAAGTGAGCTAACTCATAAAATGTCAACTGGAATTCCGAAATGCGGTTTCATTTCGAAAAGATTAACTAAATAGTGTCGTAAAACCAATGTGCCAGCAGCATATTTCGATAATAATTCAGTTACCACAGGATGTCATCTTTAAAACGAACTTCCTTCTGGCTGCATGCAAAAACTACACTGTGTAAAAAATGACTATTGATTAGCATGAATTTTTCTCATTGATTTTCGATGTTCCTAAAAGTCCAATTATATTTCATGGAAAATATGAATAAATATTTTCATTCTTGCGCTTATGCGGTAAAAAAATAAATCTTCCTTCCATCTTATACTCAAAGGGGGGATATAATTTGGTTTTCAAAACTTTTCCAGTTTCCGAATAAGTAGGAAACCGTCCTGCCTTTATACTAGAATTCAGGGTTTCCAAACTACAAGCCGTATACTTTCGCGTACGGAGAACCATACGTTTCTCTAATGTATTAAGAGGAGGCCGTGTAGGGTTCATAAAATGTGCAATGGGATTTGTTTCCTATTGTTAACTTTACAAACCACATTGGTAAATGCAGAGACATGACGATTTACGAACGGTTATTTCACAGTATTTAAAAGACTCACAATTAGAAACTTATTGAAAACCGAACTATGCCTCTCCTTTGAGCAAAAGATTGAAGGAAAACTTGATTTTCTGCCGAATTTGCGAAAGGTTGAATATTTTTATGCACGTTCTCTATGAAATACCATAGGGCTTTTAGAGTCATCGAAAATCAATGAGAAAAATGCATGCTAATCAATAGTCATTTTTTACACAGTTTAGTTTTTGCATGCAGCTAGAAAAGAAAGTTTGTTCCAAAGCCGGCATCCTGTGGTAAATGAATTATTAGAGAATTTTTTGCAGGTTAATTATTTTTACAATACTACTTAGTTAATCTTTTCGAAACGAAAACGCATTTCGGAGTTTCGGCTGACATTTCATGAGTAAGCCCATCTACTGTATAAATGCACACATTTAGTGTTGCTTAATAATTAGGAGAAAAAAGTCTCGTGCGTGTCTCACTGCGTCATCGTAATAAGATGTGCAGTATCTGCACACGGCCTATCAAATGCTATACGCCCTGCACATGAGGAGGCCTGGAACTTCCAGCTGGGTGCAAGTTGAGGTGTTCTATTTGATCAATAAAAGCTCAATCGCCTTTTCGGCACTAAAATTGGCAAGTGCTTTCCAATCCATCATTGCATAATGCTGTATCATAAGCTTAACAGTGGACGTGAACATGAATTAGGGAAGAATGTAAAGGCTAGTTAGTAGATTCACGCAAATTTTAAATTTTACTAATATCGACATAATTTAAGGGTATGGGGGAGCGCCAGGGTCAAACGTAGTCAAAACGTTACCTCACAAAAGCTCTAATTTGACAAGGTGAATGCACGTTTAGACTGAATTTTCACTTAGAAAGTCCGAATATCTAAGTCGACCAGGTTCCCGATTCCTTTAAGATCTCCGAGTTCGGACGATTCTGTCCGACGGTACCATGGTCTTTTCCAGTGTATCGTCGTTATTCACATCTACCCTGTCGAATGTGACAAAATTTATTGTAAACTTATATCGAGTCCATTGTGAGATAAACGGATTTTTCAAGGAAACCATATTTGACTTAACTGGGGAATCTTGTGTGCAGGGTAACGGGACTAGAATCAGCTTCCCAATATCCGGTTAATCTGTAGAAATTGTCATCCAGGAGTTAGGAGGAGATGTTTTTATTCATTTTGAGCCAGTATTTTGGCGTTGTTACATCGAAGGCATGCTTTTTATCGTCATGAAGAACAAACTGCAGAATTTCCGTAGCCGGATCAACTCATTCATCCTAGGCGTGCTATTTACTAAGGAAGAAGTGCCCTCCCTTGATGTGCTAGTAGGGCGAGGGCTATGGCTTGCAAGGGCGTGGTCTTCTTTATCTGACGTAAATGGTAATGTTCTCACGAACTAAGGAGTTACATCTCACAAGCCCTTAGCCTTAAAGGCAGCAAGTGAAACCGACCAGTGAATAATATAGAAATTCCGAAAGTTAAGTAACCTGACAACAGAGCGCGACAACTAAACAGGCCAACGAAGCGGGTAATACAGGTGTGTTATTTTTTCGTCACATTTAAACAAGCAATCAGGACAAAGAAAACCGGACTAAATTGTCAAAGGTAAATCAATTCGGTCTCCCACCACATGCCGTTCACATTTAGCGGCCATATAAGTCGTCCTTACCCAGGCCCGAAATTAACGCACACAGCAGCATCATGGAAAATGATGACCAATCAAGTCCCTGAGATTAGTTTGGTGCACATTACAGTATACTGCGCCCAAACCGTCCTTGTGATTACACAGGTCAGACTGAATAAATGCTATAATTGAGGACAAGCTGGATGTACTACGGGATGAGGAAGTATCACAAGCCGACGCTTGCAAATTCACGAGTTCACGGTTGCAGCTGCCGATACAATTGCGCGCACTGGAAACATGTGTGGTCGAGAATTCATCTATTCCGAGGTCTTGGATGTAAACTCTGTCAAGGGATGTTCTGATTTGGCGTCCACATAAGGAGCTTTGCACGGTCGCCCCGAGACATGGGGCACAGAGTTTCTATAACTGTCAATCACTCTGATGCTACCGTCGGCTTCGCTGTTGGACGTCTGCACGAGCTTTAAAGCGTGGAAAAGTGAGCACTACTTACCGTGATCAACCAGCCTCTTTATCATTTTTCGGCCCACATTTTGAGCAATTTTATTGTGATTCGCATAAAAAATCCCCCCATAGGGGTCATACCCTGTTCATCCGATTCCGATGGTCGCGCTGGACTGGTTTGATTCAAGCCTTCTTGGGATTGGGGTGTACTGTTCTCTGTCTTCGTTTCTGGTTTTTCGGTAGAATTGCTGTTATTCATTCTGGCATTTGAATCGGTGGTTAGCTCTTTCGCCAAGTTATTGACGGAGGCGTCGTGGACAACTTTAGGCCCACTCGAATTTGAATCTGTATAAAACGTTTAAAGCAGGATATTAAGGCCATCATTCTGACAATAGTATTTTGTGGACAACAGTCCCCACCGAATGCTACCGTTATCGGTTGGTTATCTAAGAAACTAAAGAGATGAGCATATTTTTCATCCGAAAGTGCCCTGACCAAGGAAATGTCTAGCGAAGAGGATTTGAATGTTCGAAGAAGGGAGATTATAGGGTGGAGTTAGAATTCCTGTTTGGCATTCACTCATTATGATTACTATGACAAACATAGATAAAACCATTGGGTGTCGCATGAATGGCACCGAACGCTGAACGGTTTCTTACGAAAAAAAAGTTTAGGTCATTAAGATGGTGGTATTTTGCTGCCTGATATATGCATTGGCAGATTCTTCGTGCCTAAATAGGCTAAGTAACCGTATATTATTATATCGACACTACAAATAAGAGGTGATTTCAGTTTGCACAAGGTCCCATTGCATGTGCCGCAAAAGATTACCGTTTTTACTGATTTTTCTCTATATCACGGGGAGTTAATCCGTTAATTAGATTTTTCCAAGGTACGGTCAATATATAAATCAGGATTCGTTGTACTCAAAGCACAGCCAAACCCCATAACCAGCACAATTTGTCATGAGCCCTTGGAATATAAAGCGCGCTTTATTCGAAACGGTGTAAAATGACACGGCAGATGACGAAATACCGAGCCCTCGGAAAGTCTAGCTGGAAAATTCCACGGAAGGAGGATGAGTCCAAACACTGTTCATTTTTGAATATTATGTTTTTTGTGAGCATGTGAACACAAGAACTGTTCATGTTTACTGAAAAGGCACTGATTCCAAACGAAGGATAAACGAAGCACAATTGCCTCAGTTAAAACAATCAGAACATTTGGATTCACGGTAAGATGTGGTTATGTAGCGGCAACTGATATACACAATACTGTTAACCTACTTAGTTATTTTGAGTTGTTGGGATTACATTGGCATGGGGTTGCTGTGTTCTGTTGGCGGCCTCAATTCTTAGTTGTTGTGTCGGCCAAATACCAATGGTTCATTTTGACTTTCGGCCTGTTGTTTCCTTACAAATTTCGTGTTGAAGATTTCAGGGGTAGGGTTTAGGGCTGCGGTTAAGGTTAATCGTTAGGTATGGGTTGGGGCTAGGGGTTAGAGCTTGGGGTTAGTGTTAGGTATTAGTGTTAGGGTTAAGTGTTTAGGGCCAGCGTTATGGGCTAGGGATTATGGTATAGGATCAAGGTTAGAAGTTAGGGTCTGGGGCTGGAGTTAGGGACTAGGATTAGTGGTTGGGGTTATGGGTTAGGGAAACCATTTCTCAACCACTCAAATTACAAGCACGTATTCCCATTAACTTTTCTTTCGCATACAATTACCTGACATCGTCGCTTGTGCGTACCCCAGCCCCACCTGTAAAACTCCTTTTACCACCGGTTCCGTATTACAAGTGGCTGGTGTTTAATTAACTCAGGTTCTACATCTGACCGAATTCCCTGCTCGGTCATGTCCTTACCACGGAGGATATTCGTGAGCGCGTCTGCCCTCAGCCTTCACCGTCTAGCAGTTTCATTTTTGAGGGGAACTGAAGACAGAAACAGACACCTGAACCAAATATCTTTGCGCATTAACTCGACGATCGAGTGTTGGGGAATATTTACACTCTGCGCTGAATGCCTCGAGAATGCTATTAGTTTTAACCCAAGGCGTGCCCAGGACGCGCTGATTGACTCTGCACCTCACTGGACACTATTTTTACAGAATAGGCAAGGAGCTGGCAAGAAGTGATTACCTTCAGAACGGGTAGATACCTTCTGCAGGTCAACTTTCACCGTTGACCCGGCATCCCCTGTTACAGAAATAAGGGAGGTGGCATAGTACGTGTTGGGATCAAGGTTGCAAAGAAAACCCTCTCTTTCGGTTGCAGCGAATCGCATCTCCACGGTCTTGTTGCTGTTCACGGCGGTCCCTTGTAGTATAAAGTGCTTTAGTGCGGCTTCGTAGGGTGGGTCTCCCCATTTAAACTGAATGCAGGTTGATGTGATTTCAGTAATTTCAAATGAAGGAGTTGTCCGTCGTCTTCCTACTAGACCTGAAAAAATGCGAATAAAAAATAGCAAAGGACCCTGTAGGTGATTCTTAATTAGCAGTAAGATGATTGCTCAGAGGATGAAAACTAGGACCTGGACCCAATTCGCGGTAGAAACTGTGGTAATGTATCAGTAAAGTTTGAGTTTTCAGCACCGTCTAGTCAACAGTAATCCTAGTATATCAAAAGACATCGCACTAACTGAAATGCTGAGTTCAGCCCGAAATGTTTTTTATTGTTTCACTCTAAAATGCTTCCAGTTTTCTCTATTTTTAGGCTTGGCGTGCTGCCATCTTGATACGTAGACTGGAATTTACCGTAGACAGCAGGTTTATCTAAATTAAAAATAATTGCCGTTTATCATATTAAAGGGCAGGTAAAACAAATGTAATTTCGGCCAAACTGAAAAATAAAAAGACAACTTTATTTTGTTAGCGGTGAGCGACGGGCTGCCCTGATAGCAAGAGATGCGTCGAGTATGATAAGGTTTTACAAATGGCTGCCTTTCGAGCGGGTTTGACCGACAAGGCTCCCTTGTCAATGCTTGCTCAGTAAAGAAGAAAGCTGAAAAATGAATTCATAGATGTTTTGGCAGATTTTGAATAATTCATATTGATCCAACTGTAAAGAACTCGATACCTCGGTGGGATTCGAACCCACGCAGTAAGAGGAAGGCTTTCGTACAGCCAACGCTCTAAGCACCTGAGCTACGAGGCCCGACCGGACGACTCGAGTTTAATCACATTTGGGTCAAGTTACCCGCCCAACTTACTGCAACGTCTGGAATCCACCAAATCTGATACAGTAAGATGACTGCCCAAGCAGGTGGTTAGAGCGCTGGCTGTACTAAAGCCTTCCCCTTACTGTGTGGGTTCGAATCCCACCGAGACACCGAGTTTTTCACAGTTGGGTCAATATGAAATATGAATGACAAGTATCCGCGTTTATGTAAATATAAGGGATGGGGGATTAGAATGCATTTCATGGCGTTTACTATAAAGTAAGACTCTCGGTGTGTCAATCAGGCAGCTTATGTCAGACGGCGGCTTAGCAGCCGTACGCGTAGGAAGGAAACAATGACGGATAAAACGCAAAGCCTAGAAGTGCACCAAATGACATGCTTGCTTTTCTCTTCAATAAAGCGAAGCAGGCAAATATATCCACCAGCCGTTCTATCCACTTCACACAGGAACTTAAACCAATAATGCAGGACGGCCAAAACAGCGAAGGAAATGAATGGGGGGGAGGGGGAGTTAAATGAAAGGATTTTCACTCATCGATTTTCTCGTAGACGTATACAGACACATGATGTTTATGGTCATGTTGTTTGAACTGGCCACTCCGACCGAGATCTCATGGATAGGTTAAATTTATTAGAATACAGTTGGTGACTTATCACATGAAACCCGATGATAGAAACTCATGGGAGAATTGTTGAACGTCTCACACTGAGTATTTTGCCCGCGTTTCCAGTCTTTCAAGGAAATGTTCTTTTCTTGTGCATATAACGTGTCTTGGCAATTTTTTCAGGCGAAGTGAGCATAAATTTGAGCGGAAGTGAGCGTTGCAATATATTTGGGCGATTTCCTATGTTGATACCTATCGTTGACTTCGGCTGCGCAGCTGCGAATGTTTTCCTTCGAACGGAGGGTAACTAATTCTCAAGAAATGCGAGTTTTTACGCTTGTGGTGGCATAATGTCAGCATTTTTAGCAAGGTGGAAGAAATGGCTAAAAGTTTGACATATTATTTTCGGTTTCGACGCGTAAAAATTAAAGTACGTGGACATTAGCCAACGGAAAGCGGTCTTAAAATGTTCCTTAAATAGTTTACTTATTAAAGGAGATTTTCTAACTGATCGAAAGCAAATTCGTTGCTGATATTTTTACGGGCGTTTATTTTATTCGACGATATGGTTCCACGTTTGGGTGCGTCTTAAAATGTAACCCAAGCGATCTTCTATATGTGAAGAACGCCTGTACATTCGCCACTTCGGCAAATGCCTTCAAGAAATATCTTATTCTCAAGGTTTTAGCAAAGACAATTTTGAATCTGACTTTTTGGGCAATCGATTGAAAACACTGAAAATCATGAAGTGTTCGGCAATATTTGAATGCTGATCTTAAATTCTGCGTGATCCAGAACAAGCACAAGATGCAGACTAATTTAACGCAAGAGTATTTCTCATTATATACGCAAAATGATTTGTTCACGATTACACCCGTCAACTCTTTTCGCATTTACTGGTCACTGAACCGCTTGAAAACATGTGCCTTTATGAAACGTTTTGTTGCTATGACGCGCCTATCAGCGCGATCAAGTAAAATCCTGTTTGCTTATTAAACTGCATCCTACAATTAATACCCGGGAAACAGTTTTGGAATCTTTACTCTGAATGCAGACTGCTGGAAAGCCGCAATACCCGAAATTACACGTATTCTCAAGGAGCACCTAGATGTAAACTTCACCAAAAGATTATTTTCAGGGACTACTCTATTTGCGCTGTCATATTTACTCAGGGTTTTGCATGGAGAGGCATTCTCTGCACATACAGTTATGGTTTACCTAACAAGAACTATTTCTGACATTTTGGAGATTCTCCGGTTTTTTGAATAAATGGGTTATTATCAAAAACTTAGCATCACCTTTAATATTACTTTTATGTTTTCATTCTCTTGAAGTTGTCATTTATTAACATAGATATTTGGTTCGTGCATGGGTGTCGGTTTGATAGTAATTAGCAAGCATTCGTAAATTTGGACAGGTTTCCTGAGTTAGGTAGCCTAATATAGGTCTGAATGCTCTTCGTATGTCCACTCATTAGATGGCAGAACATGCGTGGTCTGTTCTGGTAGGATACTTCCCGTCATACCAGACACCACGTCCAACTGTCTCAACAGTAGGTTTGACACAGACGTGTGCTTGGCAGAACGCGTCAGATAAGCCAATTCGCATCGGCTTTTGGACATACCGTGCAGTAGGTAGTCTGCCGACGAAAATGTACGACTGTGATTGAAGTAATACTCTCTGTGCAGCACTATCGATCAAGCACGCTACGAGACTCTTCAATGAAATTTGGTACTGAGAAGTTAGATCTCAGGTAGCCTGTGACATGCGTAATCTGACTACTCAGCTCTGTCTGAAATCGGGCCCACAACCAGCTCCATGAGAGACAAATTCACGCACAAGTCTCTGGTGCGCTCTCACCCCCGAAGTGGACCCTCACCTTCGTTATAATTGGAGAGTCTTCGCTTAAAAAGACCATGAAACTTGGACCTTCGTGCCCGACGATGTCCACCGTGTGCAAGATGAGAGCAGGGACGGTGACTTTCGCGTGAATTAGCTCATGGCGAGGGTAGACTTGCGCAAGAGCTACCTCACACTCTCCTCCTCGCCACATTGGTCCAGGTCGTTTGTTAATGCCCGAATATTCTGAAAGTAAGTCATTTTTAACTCGTCTAGTCTTTACACAGTCCATAGCAAATTTGCCTTAACGCCAGTCTATCTGCATGGGAACTTCATGATACCTATGGGTCATTGCCTTAGGAAGAGACGCGTGTTAGGAGGACTTACCCTGGAATGACGGTTGCACCAGCAACAAAAGCCAACACAGTAGAAGCGCTTTCCACCTGATACGAAAATTGCACAGTGAGTACACACTGAAGTTCATATTTTCTGTATTAAAATTTTCCTTTGATATTTCTTTGCTTTTTAACTGCCGTCAGGAGCCAAAATGTTATTTACTGCGTCTGCGGCAATGGAAAGCGGGAGGAGTACTTTGAGGTTTCAATGGCAGTTATATTTTTAAGCTGGCAACCCCAATTCTTATAGGTGGAGACGGTGACTCGCGCATAAATGCTCATTTTGTTTGCAGTCGACATGCACATTAGCTAATTTAGTTGGTCAACAGGACGCTATGAGTGCAAGACAAGATGTATGGCTTGTACAAATTCTGCACAATTATCCCTGCTCGCACTCAACGGTAGTCTTATTGGCGTAACCTGCGTTTTTTAGAAGACGCTGCCTTACGGAGGAGAAAGTCAGTTGAGTGGAAGATAAGCGAAGTAAGCATCTTTGACTTCACTTTTGAAACGTTGGTCTAATATTGCATCATCTAGCAAAGTCAGTTTACATTGCATGGGGATGACGTCCGATGCATTTTAAAGAGTGCCGAATGAGCAAGCCGAGAGAAAACATAAGAGGGAGTAGACATTTAAGAGTTCAAGCGTCAGTCTGATTTGAATGTTTAAAAGAAATGCCGTCATGTCTGTGAACAATATGTGTATTCACTCACTCATCTTTAACTTTTGCAGTTGTTCTGGGAATACGCGCTATTGTGGACACGGTCATTCTACTTCACCGCAGTTATTGTCCTTTGGTAGAGTAGGCGGGATAACTCATGAAATGTCAACCGAAATGCCGAAATGCGTTTTTATTTAAAAAAATAACCAAGTAGTTTTGTAAAAATAATCAGCCTGCAGCATAATTCTATAATAATTCGGTTACCTCAGGGTGTCGGCTTTTTAACGAACTTCCTTCCGGATGCATAGAAAAACTATACTGTAAAAAATGACCATTTAAGTAGCATGCATTTATCTCATTGATTTTGAATGCCTCTAAAAGTCTCATTATATTTCATGGAAAACATGCATAAAAATAATCATTCTTTTGCTCATTCGGTAGAAAGTTACATCGTCTATTTCTACACTCGAAGGAAGGGTATTATTCGGTTTTCAAAAACGTTTCCAATTTCCAAATAATTTTGAACCCGCTCTGCCGTCACAATTGCGTTCAGGCTTTCCAAACTACAAGCCGTGTATTTTCCGCTTATGGAGAACCACAAAGTTCTCTAAGCTATTAAGAGCAGACCATATTGGGTTCGTAAAATTTAGCATTAGATTTGATCCTTATTGTTAACTTTACAAGCCACATGGGTAAATGCAGAGACATGACGTTTTATGAACGGTCATTTTACTATATTAAAATGTCTCACAATTAGAAACTTTTTCAAAGCCGAATTATGTCCCTCGGAGTAAAAGATTGGAAAAATATGTAATTATCTACCGAATGAGCAAATGAATGAATATTTTTATGCATGTTTTCCATGAAATATAAGTAAACTTTTAGAGACACCGGAAATTAATGAGAATAATGCATACTACTTACGTAGTCATTTTTACAGAGTATAGATTTGTATGCACCGAAAGGAAATTTGTTCAAAAGCCGGCATCCTGTAGTACCTAAATTATTATAGATTTTTTCTTCAAACTAATTAGTTTTACAACCCTGCATAATTTATCCTTTTGAAACGTAAACGCATTTCGGAATTTCAGTTGACAGTTCATGAGTTAGCCCAACTACCGCATTTAACCAAAAAATAAAATTTTCCTTTATTAGGGATGTAAAATATAACAATCATGATGCGGTTTTGCAGCAGTGTGCGTTTGATGATGAAAATACCTAATAATATAAGTTTATCATTATCTCATCAGCCAGCAGGTTTACATTAAGTTAAGTCCGTGAAAGTCTGTGCGATAGAACCAGCATCAAATAGGAGGGGTTGACTTTGGTGGACCTATTTTTAAAGTACCTAGGGACTTGACGATGTCTGCTTTGTGTACATAATCTTCAATATTCAAGACAGGGAACGCAGATAAGTCTTGTGCAACGCACCACAAGTTCGACAGGGTTGTCTGGACGAGCTGAGGTCACTTTCGCGCGGATCCCAGATGGGTATGGTGTGGTGACCGGTGTTCCCTCCCTTCCTAACGCTGGCATCGCTTCCACCACTCTCGCCGTCTGTTGGTCACTCGATTTTCTTATCGTCAGAATAACCCCTGGTCCTTACTCGTAATTTCCGACAGTGTCGCAATCCACACTGATAATACGAGATAATACCTGATAATACGTGACCACATCCAATTCCAAATGAATTATTTTTACAATACCTCGTTATGTTCTTATATACGCTATTCTCCAATCTTTCTACTCTATCCGCTTTTTTATCATAACCTAGACTTCTTACACTATAAACCCCTCTTTTTTATTACATCACTATATGCTTGTCTGATGTGGTGTCTAACGACTCTGTCCAGTGTTACATAACCGGATAGCCATACTAGGCGGCCTTTTCGACCGTGCTTTTGTGTTCTAACCTCTACGTCTTCCGCAGCTACGTTTTGGTACAATGACGTTGCAGTCATACTGATCGACGCTTAGGTTTTAAGGACAAAAAAGACTTTCTGAATAAAAGCGATAATGCAGACACAGTGATCTTACTTGAATGCAAAACCGACCACTGCAAATCGTTTCTCGTGTGGTCTCAATTATTTAACGGAGATAAAACCACTTCCTATGCTGCACTGTAATAGATTTGCTATCTCGCCCAATACTGACCGAAATTCTGAAATATGCTTGCAATTCGAAAAGATTTCTCAAGTAGGGTTGTAATATTAATCCTTATGCAGAATAAATCCCAAACCATTTGAGTCACCTTCAGATGCTGACTTTTGAATGAGCCTCTTTTCGATGTCCGCAAAAGATACACTCTGTAAAGCAAGACTTATAATGTACTATGATTTGTTTCCAATTGATTTTTTGTCCTGATAAATTAAAGTATATTATATGAAAAACGCGAGTAAAATTATTATTTTTTGCAGGGGGTTAATTGAAAATCACTTCTTCTTCATATTTAATGCTAAAGAGAGCGGATTTTTTGTTTTTAAATCTTCTTTGATTCCTGAATTTATTTTACTCCGCCTGCATTCACAATTTGGAAACTACATGCCGAATACATTCCGACAAAGGAATATCACATATTACTCCACGCCGTGAAAAAGAAATTGCTTAGGACACTTAACATTTTACAATGCATGTGGAACACTAGTAAATGTGCTGATGCGATGCTGTATGAAGGAATACTTCACTGGCTTAGAAAGTGTAGCCCCTAAAACTTTGGAGAAAGCACAATTTGCCACCAAAAGAGCACAGGAAAAACTTTTTTGTGCACGTTTTCTACAAAATATGACTGAGTTTATTTAGGCATCGAAACTCAATAAGAAAATGATACAAATTGAGCAGCCCTGTTTTACTGAGTGCGGCTTTTGAAAACCTCCGAAAAAAACTCACTCAAAGGTCAGCATCCCGGTGTAACTTAAATATCTTAGGATTATGCTACATGATAATGAATATTACAAATCGACGCACGGGATCTTTTTGGAGTGAAAACATATTTCAGAATTTTAGTTAACATTTCATGAAATAGCACATCCAGTAGATTTTAAAAAATAGAATGTAAAAGGGGGTAGTTTAGCAGATAAGTCAAAAAGACTTTATTATCAGGCCAAATCCCCGCAGTGAAATACAGAGAAAGCGGAGAAAGCCTGTACGACAAAACTAGCCACAAAAGGGTAGGTGAAAAGAGCACGTCGCTACTTTTCCATTTCAATTTTAGAAAGCAATAACCTTGCCTAAATGACTTGTGTTGAATAAAGTGCATGAGTTAAGATTACAGGATAACTGTACACCTCAAGACTGATATCTTAACTGAATAAACATGGCCAATAGACATATTGACGTTTGCTCCGTCTGACAACATTAGCACTTTGAGCATTCATTCCCTTTGCACAGAATTGCAGCCGCAACGGCTGTTTCGCCGTTTTACTCCGCCACCACGCCAGTTCGCCAACTGAAAACACAGTTAGCTTGTATTTGGAAATCCTTGTCGTCAAGCATATGTCATGTCCTTCAGTAGTGGAAAATTCGAAAGCCTAAAGTAAGTATACAAACGCGATCTGTATTCAACTTCAAGATCTAAATCCCTTCATTCGCAAAATGAAACGAAATACTATCGATCTTTACTGAGAAATTTAAAATTTCTGTCCGAGTCTATAAGCCTCAAATAGACTAATTTACTTTAAGTACACGATTAATTTGTGAGAAAATTAAAAATCTGCAATTTCAAAAGTGGATTATCCACCAGACAGCACCCGGGAACGCTAGGGTACCCACAGATGACCCGAACACCTCGCAGCTGCGCCATGCAGCGGCAGATCGGCAAAACACGCATGTCTTGGCATCTGGCTGTTGCCTGTCCTGTCAGTACTGAGACTTCGCCTAGGCGGAGTAATTAGCCGCACGGAAGCGCACAGGTGAGCACTTTCGCAGCACCAAGCTCGGTGGATCAGATGGTCGAACAATCATCACACTAACATCCAACGCACGTGATGAGATTTCGCTACTAACGATGCGAATGTCGGTCATAAAACGGTCATCACACCCAGTGCAACAATCCCTGATAAAGGGGGGACGAGGGCCGTGAATATTCATAGGTATGCGATAGCATGACGAGTACATCCTATAAATACTGCCGCCCCTTGTGCATGAACCACCCGTATCTGCTCTTACCTCTGATGAGGGGTTCAAGCATGAATCCAAAACGTCAGGCTAATAATGTTCCTGTCCCAGCTATCGCACGTCCTTCTTCAAGACTGCTTCCTGGGACTCGTCTCTTCGCTTATATTAGCAGTATTCCAGGTCGTTCAGTGGAGCATTAAATTAGCTTTTACGTATAAGTGAAAACTTCGAAAGCTTCCAGTAAGTGAGCAAACTCGACCTGCGATCAGTAGCACATGCCTGCTCCAGCACTATGTCCGACTTTGTTCAATGTAACTTATCAAGAACCACTGCCTTGCCATTTTTAAATGTATTGCCTAGAATAGGTACCGAAATCTCTGCATTTCCCAGGCGTGTGTGTCTGACTGCGCTTTCACGCACTTGGATCCTAACTGCTTGTTACATTTGGCAGCCACTCAAATTCGTTCGAGGCCGAACCTCTCGCAGCTGCGCCATGCAGCGGCGGAATTTCGGCGAAACACACGTGTCTGGAAATTTCGCCGTTGCCTATGTTGTCCAATATGGTGTGTCATGCAACCTTTGCACATACTACTGGCTGCCCGTTGACCGATCATCAATATTACGTGATTATTCCGCTGCGGTTGATGCACTTCGGACCAAATATTCATAGCAAATCTCAGTCTGAATCGATAAGCCTCAAATGGACTGATTTACTCCAAATGGGCGACTAGTTTCTGGGGAAGTTAAAAAGTTATAATCAACTTAATCATTCCCCTTAATATATATGATCATATTTAGGAGTCTGTTGCATCTTAGTAACACGCCAGACTGGCATCTGTGGCTCGCAGTATCCTTGGTATTGAGGGTTAGGCCCACTGTTTTGCTGACGAACACGTCATTATGAAAAATCAACTGTGACCTTTGGCTTTGCTAGTGCCATAGATCAGCCTTACTTGGACCTGCCAAAACTCTCCTTACTCGTCGGGTGAATGAGAGGCTCCCTTTTAAATAAGTCAGCTGCGTATCCTGGCTCAATATGGACGACAGAACCCTGACCTTATTCGTTTTCGCAGGCCCAGCTATGTTAGTCAGTTAGTGAAATGTCGGATAATGATAGCATCACATGGTTTGCGGCCCCCAACTTACTTTGTCCGAAACTCGTGTGCCAAGCAGGGAGCACTCGAAATTTAACGCAAGCCAAAGTCAAGAGCCCCCGAAACCTCCGTCTTTTTGCAAAGTAGTTGATTATTTGAACAGGAAGCATTCACCTCGCTGTAGAAATGTCTTAGCAGGAGGTCATCTTTAATTGTTTCGTTGCGTTCCATAAGACAGTTGGTCGGAGTCGTTTATATGCACCAACCTGGAAATTGGAACTGGAACGTTCCCTTGTAATACAAGGTCCCTTGCGTCAAATTCCAGGAAAGGCAAGTATTCCCACATCCTGAACCGGCTCTCAACCCTATTTGAAATCTCTACCATACTTTAATCTTAACCCTAATCCTAACTTCTCTGCAATTTAGCGTAAGGCCTTTTGTATTACGGGGCTTCCTTTTCTCGTGTCCTGTCAGGGAAACTATGTAAACGACGCCTGTCCATTAATCTGTCAATTCCACTCCATAGACAGACCTATGCACACTCGCAGCTATACGATAAAAGCGTCCCTCAGATGGTCACTCAAGGAAAGAAATGCAATATATTCGACTCCAAATACCAAGATATTAGATGAGTAAAGGAGGTTATCACAGGTGCAGACATATCTGAATTCTTGAGTACGTTTGGTAATTCGGTTTATGTCTACATACTAAATAACTGTTCAGTGCTAACGCTTATTATTGTATTTTATTTCTCAATAAGTCCACTTTGGACTGCTCTCTACTCCTCTCGCCTGCTGCCCTGGATATTTCAGGCTGTCGTCGCGTCTACGGGGGGTTTTTTAATCTCACTACGACGCACCGGTTCAGTCTGCACATACACGCAGTCTTCTGTGGAAAAATTTTGGAACAACGTGAAGGATTTTCAGAAACCTGTCTGCAAAATTATTTTGCATCTTTCTTATCAGACTTCATTTTTTCCACGATCGTATATAGGCTGTCATAATAAATGGGCTTCTGCAAAACGTGTGCCAGATATGCGGGTTTGGCGTGATATTGAGGTGCAGCAGCCTCATGAACATACTGAGAGCTTTCAAATATATAAAAGATCATAGTGCTTTGCCGGCCAGAACCATGCTCAAACGCGGCCAGGTGACTGGTTTAGAACATACCGCCTTTAAGGTCGATGATACTACTTCCTATCTTTTAAATAAGAGAGTTTTAAGCTTACAACCTTCAGTACATTGGGGTTCAGATCTCCCTTTACTCGCATTTATCAGTGAAAACTAATGCGGCACACTGTGAAAGGAACTAGCATGATTCTGACAGCAGTGATTACCACGGCGATATATGCTTTCACACCGTGCAAGACTCACCACTAGTTAGAGGCCCAGACGCGTACTTTAATCGATTTCCTGCCGATGAATGACAGAGCCGCGAGGGGTTCAGCTCTTTGGAGAGCCATTCGGCTTAGGCGTTACCCATGTGCTATCTGATTTTAGAATTTCAGATTGTTAATCTCCTAAGAAATTAATTCGTTTCCTCGAAGTACGTTATTTGAAATAAAGCTTTCCAGGCCCATTGCAAAGGCTTATATGAATATTTGAGAATAAATCCACCGGCTTCTATGATACAACCGCGGGGTATTTATAAGTTATCCACGGTCATTCGGTAGAATACACATGTAGCAGCCGCTCCAGTCCCCCTTTTTTCCGGCTCCGTTATGTCAAACGATGGCCGCGACAGCTGTTGACACACGGACATCGCCGAGCAGGGACGCCGCCGGTCCAAATTCAGTGACTCGCTGACCCCACAAACTTTCATCACCTCGCGCGTGTCGAACGCTCTGGCTTGATGCCCGTGAGGCCTTGTGAGTACGTCTCCCCCTATTCCTCCCCCAATTTGTCCAATCACACAGTCAACACTCAGCCAGTCACCCCTTGCTGCTGACACAGACAAGCACTTCCGCGAAAACAGCTCCCTGACTTCTGACATTAGACGAAACGAACTTATTGTGCGTGATTTAAGTTTACCTCGCATCCTTGAACACCACAAACACATTGTTTGGTTCACCATACTGAGGGAACAGGTGCCAACTAGAAGCCTACACACATGCATCACCTAGTCCCCGTCGCTGCACAACACAGATGGAATGGCATCGATTGCGAGACTTGTAGCCGAATGCTGTTACTCAAACAAATCCTCATCTCCGGGGCACCTAGGTCTCGAGTTTGTTGCCGACAGCCGTCATTGTGACGTCTGACGTCCTTGTTTAAGGCCTCACTGCCTCAAGATTATTCACCCTCACAACGAACGCTTCCAGACGCGTTGAACTGAAACCGCCCGATCGATTTTAACTCGGATACAAATGCTTCCACAAAAATTGCGTCCGCCCATTGACCACTGAAACACGCCAACGCTTGGCAAAAACAAGCACCCCTCAGCATATGCAATCCGGCAATTCGGCCGTCATGACCGATGATGTCCATCGTCTGTCACAGCAAGGCGGGAGCAGCGACAGTGAAATGCACGTGAATTCGTCTATAATGATAGTAGGTTTGAGCTGTATCTACCGCACTCCCTCACTCTACCTGGACTCGGTGTCATGACAGAGCCAATAATACCGGGGGCGGGAGAGAGCGCATGTGGCTAGCGCGGCGAAAACCCACACCTTAGAGCGTGCCACCACACTGGCTCGGATCCCAATGAGTGGAAACGCCAGAGAAGCCATTTTAAGAAGGATCCATTGCAGCCTGACTACCAGTCCATCAAGTGGCCACTCAACACACACGCACAACTGGGCTGACTGCGAGGTCTGAGTTAAATCGTCAGTTGGCAGCCATGAAAGCCACGGCATTTAGCTTGCCCTGACAGGCGTAAGCGCGACAGATTATTTGAAATGAGGCACTACGCACTGAAAGTCGATGTAATTCGCTTTATCCTATCTCATGTACCAGCCGACTCTACAAGCCGGTCAAACAGTTGATGCTGAGATTGAGGGAGTCGGCTAACAGAGGGAAGAACATCCCGAATGTGCATGCCATACAGACGACCTGGTCCCCTGTAAGCAGACATCAGTATTTTATACATTAGGGAATAAAAATCTGGGATTTTAATGCAGCAGATAAGCTACATGGAGGAAGGAGTCGAGGAGTACATTTTCCACCTACGTGAGAGATGGGGGTGACGTGAGATGTTAGAGGTGCTCATGTGCGGTGAATATGCCTCTGTGGGAATGTGTGGTGATGAGGTCATGGCTGCAGTGATTTACCGCAAATTATCATGGGGGGACGTGTAACCGAATAGAACCATGTGATGGCTGAATATTCCAGAACAATGTGGGCAGTTGAGGCGATGACGTCTGGCTTATGCCGATCCTCTAGACACTGGTTCGCCAGCGTCTGTGCGACGAATTCATAAATGGCCAACCAGGCCGATGAGTGAGGTGAGTGTGCGGTGGAAAGGTGGGCAAAATAGATTGGAAAATGCAAAGTCGTTTCCGGTTGTGGTGCTGCCAGTAGCGGTCGCAATGATGGTTGTGCGGTTTGATGGGGCTGGGGACGGGGGAGTAGACAGATGAACAAGGTTTTCCTGGTGTTTCGATATTGCGATGATTCTGTCGTTGTAAATACCCATGTGATCGAAAAGGCCCATATGGTGAAATAGTACGCGTAAACAGTGTGCACAGTAAGGATGGTTTCGGCGAGCATGTCAGAGTGTGGGGCACTGATGAGCCGGTCACAGTGCGACTGATCGGCAAGTGACCAATCAGGACGATGCGTGAGACGAAAATCGATCGCCATGAGGACAGGTTGAAATCAGGTCCATATCGTTGGCAGGGGATGGGAAGATGGAGAGGATTGTGGTCGGTAAGTCACCGGGGTATTCTGACTGGTGGCGGGAGGAAGAGAGGTGGTCGCCTTTGCCGCGGAGGATGTGGCAGGGATGATAGCGATGGCGGTGATCACTGGCAGCAGGGTGCCGAGATTATAATCCTTGGTGGAACAGAGGCGGCTGAAAAGGCGGCAGTTTCGGTGATCGGGCTGTGAGTGCATTTGATCCAGAAGTGTCCAACGAGACCCATCTGCACGCTGAATGTTCACCGGCAGCGCGAGCATGTTGGAAGGGGTTGGATGTTGACGTTGCGAACCAGAGACGCCTGAGACTTGCGAGCTTCCATTTTGGCTTTGGAAGCGGCGATCCGGTTGGCTTGATAGATTGCTGCTCCCGCCTTCCCAGATTTTCTTCAGGATGGTTGATCCTCTTGGGATTCTCCCTGGATCTTCGATGGCTATATAATCGTCTCAAAGTCTCCTTTTATTGACGGGTTAGACGTCCCTGTCGGTGATTTTTCCGCTGGTGATGGGCTTGCCAGGCAAAGAAAATAGGATTTGGCTGGGGGATGGTCGACGTGCAAGGTTGGCTAGGTGTATCGATACTGCGGCGAATTCAGATGTCATGGATGCGCATGTGACCGAACAAGTCCATGCGTTGAATGAATGTGCGAGGGCAATCCAAGCACTTGCAGCCATCGCGTTTGTTGTGTGCCGGTGTTCCAGGCACTAGTGGGTTAGCCTTTATACGACGGATTCGCAAGTGACCGACCAGGCCAATGAGTGAGGTTACTGTGCGATAGCAACGGCAGTAGGATAGATCAGGAGCTGCAGAGTTAGTTTCGGCGGTCCTGGTGGTGCTGTTGCTGTTAGCGTTGCTGCTACTTGTGGTGGACGTGCTGGGCGATGGGAAGAGAATTGGGCTGGGGACGATGGATGTGCGATGTGTGATTAGTATGTCGGTACTGCGGTGAATTCCACTGTACGTGGCTGGATAGGCCCATGCGATGAATGAATGTGCGTGGGCAGTGCGGACATTGAAGGGGGGTGTGGTGAGTGTATATTGGTGCTTCAGGCACTGGTCCACTCGTCTGTGTGCGATGGATTATCAAGTGAATGACCAAGCCGATGTACGAGGTAAATGTGCAATCGCAATGAGGATATTTTGTGCACATGTTCACATCGCCGGAGGTTGAGGTGGTATCAGTCATTGTGTTGGTGGCTTAAGGAACGTTAGGAGCGCTTCATTTGGTCGCAGCCACCGCGATAACTGTGGCAGGGATGATCGAGGTGACTGCGATCAAAGACGGTGGGACACGAGGATTCGGAGCAGCTTTGACGAGAAGGGGCGCCGTCGTGGTCGTGGAGGCGGCAGTTGCAACTGTCGGGCGGTTGAAACATTGGGTACGGGGATGACCAATGGCGTCGATCGGCGCGCCCAATGTCCGTTAACAGCATGGGTATGTTGGTTGGCGTTGAGGATTAAGATTGGGATAACGGTTGCCAGGGATTAACGAGCTTTTATTTTGGCTCAAGCGGCGGGTATCCAGTCTGCTTGGCAAATTGTTGCGCCAGTCTTCACTGCTTTTCTGCAGGCCGATCTATTATGAGAGAGTTCCTCCCAGGTCTGCCGGTGAATCTGCATCGCTTCAGAGTTTCCCCGTAACGTTACGTCCTCCCAGTCGGTGGGCACCTGTGGCGATATCTCCGTAGAAGAGTCACTCGTAGGTAACTCTCACGAGGCGACCATTTCATCGTAGTTGCAGTTGTCCCAGCATGATGTAGATGCTTAGGATTCCGATGCGTTCCAAAACCTCCTTGCTGGGGATCCTGTCCTGTCATCTCTCATATGTATAGTTCACCGCAAAAGGCTAGGGCGGACGTAATTGAGTTTCGACTCGGTATCAGCATGCAGAGATCATAAGACTGAAGTGGGTAGGCGCGAGGATGCGGCCCTGTCACATTGCACTGGTCACCGCGAGTGCTTCTAAAACTGCCTCGTTATCCGTGACGCGCGCCACCATCCCGTTGTCGAGCTGACACATCATCAGCGTGAATCACTCAAGTCGGATTAATTCTGCATGATTTTCCACAGCCCATCGCATTCCACTCTGTCGTAGGCCTTCTTCAGGTCCACGAAGGTATTGTAGGGAAAGCCCGCTTCTTCTAACCTTCCTCTTTTGATTGGCTGGCGGTGAAGATTATGCCGATGGTTCCATGAAGTCTTCAGAAGTCACAGCGTCCCTTCTAGTGACAGATTCCAGAGCCAATTTATTCTGGACTTGGTGGTTTTCCAGTGAGTCAGGACAATACATCTACTGGGGAGCGTAAGAGTTACAGTGCGTTCTTTATGCGGCTCTAGCATATCCGCACGAAGTGTTTGCCTGAGGTCTGAACCTACCAATGGTTGACCCATTGACTCAGCCGCGGAAGCACGGTCCCTAGGGCCAAAGGGTGAAGAGTCGCGCCGTCCGACGCGCCTGAGATGGCCCAGTTTAGGGTCACAGCCGCGACCGACTTCTCATTGCCGAATCTGAGGAGTCGCCATGCGTCAACGGTCTGCCTGCTAGCTGGCTCAGTTGTCGTGGCCATCGACTGACGCCGCGAAATGCAGCACTGGAGTATTTCCTACAAGACCTCCAGGTTCACTGTTCGTTACGCACGAAGGAGTACCATCTTCGAAACCATGAATGTTAGCCAGCTCAGGAGTGGCCACAGATTTGCCAAGTGCCAAGCCTACAAGGTTCTGAATAGCCATGCAAGCATTATAGTTTGCCATCATAACCGGACCGAAGACACTACTTTCTCGAGAGTTAATTTTACTTGTCAGTTTGATCTCAAGAGTCAACGGCGGAGAAGACTGATCAATCAAACCAGTTGTCCTATTTTAGTTGCCGGCAGGGGCCGCAAGACGCACAGGACGAAGTTCAAGCTAATAGCAGTGAATGCCGTCGTCGGGTTGTAATCTGCTCTTCTCGGCAAGTCCGAAAAAGGCGCACTGATCATACCCTCCCGTCATCTAAACTCCGGTTGGACAGTAGCATATGGAACGGATAGCCTTCTCCTGATCATGGACTCAAGGGTGGACATTCATATAAACCTCCGCAGTTAGTCAGGCGATAATACGAGGGTTGTGTCCCGCGGCCGCAGTTTATAGGCCAAAGTCAAACCATTTTGTTTGTTTGCCAATTTACTAGGTCGGTGTCCAACCAAGTGTAAAGTTATTATCGCTGAATGGTCTGTGATTATTTTTCAGGCAAATTCGAAAATCGGCAAATGTTGTCCACAGTTTTAGCTGAAAACCGTTCCACTGCTGTCACCTGTTGACGCGCCGAGAGCCCGAAAATAGTTAAAAGGGAGAACCTCCTCCTCCACCACCTCTTTCTCTCCTCCTCCCGAAACCCCTGTCTAACTGATAAAGGCTGCGTGCACTATACTTTAATAAACTCGAGGTTCACGCTTGAGATCTCGCAGCCAAATGACAACCGTTTAGTGTATAACGCCATAAATCAGCGTTTGCTGGTGAAACATATTTGTCGCTTTCCTAAGCACACATTTTGATGGAAAAAAGGTACCATCTATATACTGGGGCCAATATTGCGCCTCTGGTGTTTGGAGATCATTATATCCGGTAGTTTTACGCCCGTCTCATGCGTGTGACGCACCAGAAATTGATTCCCAAAAAGCAAGAATTTTATACTTAGATGCTGTCCTCGAGTATTCAGTTAACTACCTTAATTTCAATCCGCAGATAAAACGAATAAGATTGAAATTAAATACAGCAGACGAAGGCATACTGTCGGCTTAAAATGAATATATGCAGATCGAAAATGCTCTACGGAAAGGTATAAAGACCGGGTGAAGGACCCAAAGAATCTACGGCGTACAAGTGATGCCTACTATGCGTGTTTGAGTAGGTCGTGTTTCATTAATCACACCCTTAAAATGAACTTTGCTCTCGGACGCTACGTGACCTGTCATGAACTTTGATTCATTGGTTCATTATGGACCTCTCTTTTCATCGTGTCGATTGGCCAGTTCATCGTAGACTCTTGCACATAAAATTGGGCGACGATCATCTGACTTTCCGACGCATAAACTGCCATAATCTTAGCTAGGTGAGTGGAGAGGCGACCGTTGGTCTTCGCACATTCATCGTGGGCATTGCCGTTTGCCTTAGCATTGGCTGTGCTACAGCAATTCAGACATAATTGTGCCAATTGCATGATTCATAGTATACTCTTGCAGATACGACTGGGAAGCAATCAGTTGACCTTAAGATGCAGATCCTGCCATCGAGCACGTTGC
Source organism: Spirometra erinaceieuropaei (assembly GCA_902702965.1). Taxonomy (NCBI): domain Eukaryota; kingdom Metazoa; phylum Platyhelminthes; class Cestoda; order Diphyllobothriidea; family Diphyllobothriidae; genus Spirometra; species Spirometra erinaceieuropaei. Next base: position 290,166 of record CACRXP010000178.1, on the reverse strand, counting down.
TGGTGACTTTGGCAGTAACTAGCATGAACTTAGCTTTCGGAATTGGGAGACGATCGTATTTGTCCGGTGGATTGCCACAGACGCCACATTTCCTCTGCGTTCTTTGTGGAGGACTCCTCATCACAGGCTTACTAATCGATCAGACTGGTTCCTCCGTTCATCATAGGCGTTCTTCCATATCCTACCATTACGTGTAATGAGCGCAGTCCACACACTTTAGAAGCGTTCCTTTCGTTTCCGCAGCGGACCCGAAATGTGTGAGTTATCTCTTTTATTAAATTCAAACTTCATCGTATAAGTTGTTCGTAACCTCGGCATGGACTTAGGTTTCACAGTTGAGAGACGATCGTTTTGCCATTACATCCACACTTAATTGTGTTCGTTGCTGGTTACGTCGGCAGTGTCACTTCATAAGCCATAGTATCCTTCATGTAGCCTTCCGAATATGTTACGGTTATCTATATTATTACATCGAAGCTTTAACTTGTATGCTGAACGTAGCACTGGCATTACTTAGCATGCACTCAATTGCGACAGCTGAAAGGCCACGATAATGATCTCGTAGTTTACTACAGATGCTAATGTTAACTTTACCATTGCATTCAAGCTCCATTGTGTTCGTTGGTGGTAGGATTTAAAGTATCACCTCACAAGCGAAGATATCCTTCTTGTTGACATTCCCAGATTTTACTTTTACCTATATCACTATGTCGATGCTTGATCGTGTACACGGGTTGTAGTCTAAATTTCCTTGCACGCGGCCAGAACTCAAGATTTCTCATGATAAAAGGGGCAGATCGCAAAACTATTGCTGCGTCACGATCCCAAAGCCTTAGAAAACAGAAGACAGTTGATTTGAGAGAAGTTTATGTAAGACAATTTATCAAAGTCACTGTTGGTTTTTCTAGGGTAGGTTTTAACTTGCACTGGGTATGCTTCCGCAACGAAAGACGAAAATATTTCCCAGGTTTCTTTCAGTCCAATTGCGTTGAGGCCAAACCAGAGACGATAGTGCACTTTGCCAATATGAACCTATATGGCTCGGCCAAAGGCCGGGCCTCCTTCGTGGAGCTTCCTTTTTAGTCGTCTCCAATACGCCTTGATTGTATTGGAGTTCTTCACTGTTGTCGGATCCTTGAAGCGCTTGGAGTGGTTGACAGTAGAATACAGATAGCCCGCCGACTGGAGGCGACTGTACGCCTTCCACTCATCTGTTACAACGATGCTCCCCTTCGCTACCCTTTTGGTTATGATGGAACGCAAGGCAGGCGAGCTTCTGTCATTTATCTGCTCAAAAAGTTTCTTTCGCGACTGGGTATCGTACATTCCAACTAGCCACGATTGTCTTTTCCTCCCATCGACGAATTTCCGTAGGCTTTTTAGCATATATATATTGGCTAAAATTTAATTGATACAAAATACTTTAGTTGGTTTGCATGTAAATTAATTCTTCAGATTTCCGTTTTGCCTGGCCATTCGTCCAGGCATCCTTGGCTAACCGTTCATGGACATCGCAAGGTCGTACCCTAAATTTCAGTGTGCTTGGCTCGCTCACCTACGTGATTGCATTCTCATTGGCTGAACTTGCCTTGAACACCTTTCCTGATGTAAACGATCTACTGTCGGTTAACTGAAGTTGGCTTAAGTTACGATCACTACTAAGAGCACATTTTTAATTGTCCCATTTGTTTCGGTTGCTATACGTTAGTGTAGTAAACAGTTTCCGGTTCACAAAAAAAATTGAACAATTACCGTCATTTTGATGGCAGTTTATTATCCACTCATAGACCCCATCCGTAAAACCCCTATTACTACTTTCCCCGTAAGACGGGTAGCTATGTCTGGTTGTGCATGTTTGGGGGTCTTCGCCATACCTTTGCCGGTAGATCACTCGGGGAAATAAGTCCCAGAGGTTTATCAAGAATACTGTCGCTTCGCGGGATATACATCCGCATTATGGGACAAAATGCTTCCCCTGCCTCCTTAGGGCTCTCTTTGTCCAGTCCACATCAGGGACGGTACTGTACTTTGTCTATGTGGGCTCATACAGCTCTGTCGGCATGGGGCCCCTTTCGCGTGGTTCCCCACTAGGGCGGATCCATTACGCTTCCATGAGGCCACACTCGTATACCGCCTATTAACACTTTACCCCTGACACCCTCGATCGACCACTTTTGTCTGACGCCAGTCGTATACTTTATCTTTTCCCTTTGTATTTTGAGATTTTGGGCTTCGAAACAGACGAATTCGGCGATTTATCACGTCTTGCCAATGCTATTTATCTATGATCTTAGGCTTATTTGAGGTCATAGAGTTTACAGCAGGTTACAGACTACTGAAGATCCCAAAAAGGAACCAACAAGGAAAATAGCGAGCGTGCATAGCGACAACACAGTAGTATACATTGCTGGGACATTGTCATCGGCGGTAAACGTCGGAGCAGTTAATTACGATTAGTGTGTGCTGGCGTGGAAAGCGCAACTTACAACTACTGCGCCATTTATGTGTGTGGACGCCGTCTCTATTCGCCTTTAATGTTGGATTCACGTTACAATCCTAGACGTTAAACAAATAAAACCTTTGGTCCGACGCCCGTGTCTCTTTTTAACAGATTCCTGATCGTATCTTTAGTCATAATAGCAGTGATGATTACAAATATGGTCTGCATCAGTTTTGTGACAAAAAAGTTTAGGGTTATTGCACAGGACCTACTTCAGTTCCATAACGTTGCAGGAAAATCTATTACAATTCGACAATATTTAAACTGCCATAAAGGATGTACGCCCGTGAAGAAATGACGATGACTTTGTGAAGTGATGAATACGTTCGAGGACTATGTATGGTTAGTTAAGTGGGCATCTACTTAAAGTGGTGACCAAGACCCTTGCCTTCCTTGTTGGTGGACGAGACACAGATTGACTTGTGTTCAATGATCTGCCCATTACCCGCCTGGTTTACCGCGGCCGTGGATCATCTGTGTCATGTGCGTGTTGGAAAGTTTGTGTGGCTAGACCGCAGTTAGTAGTCAGACCCCCTATTTCAGGTGACTGGGGGTTTGTTTGCTTTGCTTTATTGTGGGGCCACATAATCACATCTGATCTATTTGGCTTCCGTTTTACGTTTGAGGTTAGGATTAGGGTACCCGTTATTGGTGTCCGATTTTCGGGTTAGGGTCACGCCCTCTAGGCTTCGGCTTCGGGTTACGTTGGGGTTTGAGTATTACGGTTTGGTTTTACAGATAGGACCATGTCTAAGAGCAATAGTTACGTTTACGATTTCGGTTAGGGTTATGGTTAAGGTTGCGTTAGGGTTAAGGGTTAACGTTTAAAGTTAGGGTTAGAGTTATGATTAACGTAAGGATTAGGTCTAAGGTCGCCGCCCGCTTCCCCATTCCTGGCTACCGACTGCGACCTATCCGTTTGTGTTCCCGGTCTCAGGTGGTGGTCAGGGCTATGACTGGCTGAATGAATGTAAAAAAGCATGAAACTATTCTGTGCTACTTCACCCACAAATTCTAAGTAACTGGAATAGTATGCACTTAGATATGACATAATGAAACGGAGGAGGCTCTTCGAAAAATCGAGTTGGTGACACCAACTTATTGTAAGACGAAATGAACAGAAGGGAAAGTTAGATCGGCAGATTGGATCGGTTGGTGCGACAGGACAGATAGCTGGTGAGTGAGAGGGTAGTTACCGTAAGCAATTGGTGGGGTAGGGGTTAGGACTCTCTGTGCTGGAGGTGGAGGGGGATGGTCGTTGATGCGGGATGAGTTCAGGGCGCAGTGCGCGACATTGGAGGTGTTGGTACTTTCGGTTGTGGTCCGCTTTGTCGGTGGGGCGAGGAGGTTGGCGTGACGGTGAAATTCCACGTAATTAGCAGTTGTTGGGGCGCGGGTACAAGTCAGTTACCGGCACACAAATAATCGCAGTGAGCGTCTGGATCGACATGGCAGTCTCGAGAGAGAGTGAGCCCGTAAGCAAAACGGGAAAGGGAGTTCCGTAAGAACGATTGGTGAGCGCTCCTCTACCATGACGGTTAATGTTGGTCGTGTCAGAATGACAAGCTTGAAGGAATTATCGCGCCTGTTTCGGTGTATGCCGCCGAGACCACGTTGGTGCCGTTCCAGTTTAAGCGGTGGTCACACCGTAGGGCGTGCGCAAACAAGCGGGATAAGGGGTGACGTCGTCTGAGTGCTAACTTATGCTCCTTAATGCGAGTATCAGGATGTCGGCTGTATGACAAATATAGGTACGCGAACAGTTAACACAGGGTATGCGGCAATTAGCATTGGCTGATTACTCTTTGGCTATGGAGTTCCTTACTCGGCATAATGCTGTGCATAGTGATGGTGCGTGCTTATGAGCGATGGAGTTGCCATAGCGCTTTCATTGTCGTGACGTCATTTCAGAAATTACCCGAATGCGAGGCAGAGAATGGCATTTCCGAATTACTTAATCTCCATTATACTCAAGGCTTTGTGGTTGTCTCTGGTGCTTGAGACAATTTTTTACAAAAATTGTCAGACATCCGAGGACCGGATTTAATGCTATAAAAAGGCCAATTCTTTCATAGGTAGGTTGTCGCTGCCGCAGTGACTTCAGATTCAAGTCTCATTCAAACCCTACGTGGCATGGAAGAGTCTAGAAGTCCTTACTGACCAATCAGGAAGCAAAACATGCTCAAAGTTTGTGATATGGGACACCGATCATCCCGGCTAACATTCCCGACCCCAACTGACAATATAGTCGACCTGCGGCTCAGTGATAGAAAATCGGATTCCTTAACGTTCAATAACCTGAGAACCCGAGTTCGGGCCCCTGGTCGTCCAGAATTCCATGGCTGACGGAGGACTGCCCGTTGAGCTTCAGGACCCAAAGGACGAGGTCGTCTCTTATCCTGATCAGTGATCGCCCTCTTCCACACAAATGTATATCCATGCCGAAATGGAAGCACATCGATTCACTGTCATTTCTTTCGTTTGGAAGAAAAAGTAAGTAGCTGAATACCTGGACAGAAGGCTTAGTCAAGGTGCGTGCTCGACCGTGTCGTCCACCCTCTTGACTCTTTCCTGACACCGGGTTCAGGTGGGGGAGGAGTTAAAAAAAAGTTTTCTAATTGTCGAATAATTTAGAGCCTGATCTTTCGTTGCATTAGCGCTTAGTGATTTCACTCTACAAGGTGCATGAGTTCCGCGTAAGGAAAATCACATATTTTTCTATGCCATTAAAAAGATATCATACAGAGTCAGTAAAATTTTGCAATGGATGCGGACCATGTTGTACATTTCATGAGGAGCAGTGGTAAACGGCCAGGTACGATGCTATGTGAATGGACATTTCGAGGTCTTAAAAAGTCTCATAATTAAAAAAATTTTTAAAACCTAATTATACTCCTTCCTTAAGTATAAAATATGAAGAAGACGTGATTTTCTATTGATTGACTAAAAGAAAGCATATTTTTGTTTGTGGTTTCCATAAAATATATTTGAATTTGTAAGACCATCGAAAATCAATGGGAAAAATGCATGTTATTTAAGTAGTCATTTTCTTACCGAGCACGTTTTCTACAGGAGATTGAAAAGAAGTGCATTTAAAAGCAGACATCCTGCGGAGTCCGAATTGTTATAAGAGTATGCCGCAAGATAATCAGTATTACAACCTCACCTAAGTAATCCTTCCTAATCGAAAACGCATTTCAGAATTTCAGCCAACATTTCATGAGATCGGTCACTCACTGTACTTACGTTTATCTAGTGAAAGGTTTTCTATGAGCACCAATAAAACGTTTCTCACGAGGCTGTCAGCGGAGTAAGTGCGCATGAGCGCGGCATAGTTCGGGGGCAGGATGCACGCCGCCCTTCAGTCGAAATGGTCATGTTTGTCAGCAAAAGTGAGCAATTGAATAGCCGGACGGGGTGCTTTGGCAATCCGTGTAGGACGGTATGGATTTAAAACAACCCAGGAAATGGAATAGTAAAATTATCTGTGGTTGCTGACCTGCCAAGTCTATAATGGCTCCGCATGAGGTTGAGCGGCGTATGGCCGACCACGACAAATAGGACGGAAATGGAAAACAGCATAATGACTTGCCGTTCGTTATTGCCCCACCGCGCCAAACCGGGGTTTAATGGAAAATCAAACTGCGTATGTGTTACCACATTCCATTTGCGTCTATGATATGTGTTTTCTATCCCAACACCTAGCAGGAATATGGTGTCCTTACAATTGTCATACATATACAGTAGGTGGGATAACTCGTGAAATGTCAACCGAAATTCCGAAATGAGTTTTCGTTTCGAAAAGATCTATTAAGTAGGGTTGTAAAACTCGTCAGCCTGCAACATAATTCTATAATATTTCAATTACCTCAGGATGCCAGCTTTCGAATGAACTACCTATCGGCTGCATGCAAAAAGCTACACTCCGTAAAAACGACTACTTAATTAGCATGTATTTTTCCCATTGATTTTCGATTCCCCTAAAAATCTAATTAGATTTCACGGGAAACCATGCAAAAAATATTCACTCTTTTGGCCATTCGGTAGAAAATTACGTCTTCTTCTAATTTTCTACTCGAAAGAAGGGAATGAACGGCTGGAGTCGCTGGTTTTCCGACACCAAAGACAGAAATTCTGGGCTCGGTATTTGGATGACACCTTCGTTGTCATCGAACGGGATCAGATGCTGACATTTAAAGAACATATTAGCGTCGTCTTCCCGGACATTCAATTCACGATGGACGAAAGGGAAGACAACCAGCTGGCCTTCCTGGATGTCCTCGTCTGCCGCAAAGATTTTGGTGGCCTAAAAACCAAAGTGTTCAGAAAAGCGACAAATACGACGCAAATCCTGAACTTCAATAGCAACCACCCGATCATTTAAAAAACGCAGTTGTGTAAGGGCGCTTTAACGGCGCGTTGAGACGCACTGCAGTGAAATGGAAGACAAGGTTGCTGAATTACAATATCTTCGACGGGGAATGAGAGCCAATGGTTACCCGAGCAACTTTGTCAACCAGTGCATACGAAAAGGACACCAGAGACCAAATCCAACCGGCCCCAAATTTTGGCGGGCTTTTCCGTACGTGAAGAATGTCTCGGAAGCCTTCAGTCGTCTTCTCACTCCACTTGGATTTGGGGTTGCACACAGGCCGGAAGCAATCATTAGGCGCCAAGTCATGAGGCCGAAAGACCCACTGCTACGGCAGGAAACGTCTGATGTCGTTTACCGGATCTGGTGCAGTTGCGGACAAAGCCACTACGCCGGAGAAACTGGAAGATTACTCCGTATGCGAATTGCCGAGCACGAAGCAGCAGTGAGGCAGGGAGACGCTAGCTTTCAGGTGGCGGCACACTCGACGGGACCCGGCCATATTTTCAAATTTCAAGAGGCCGAAATCCTCGCAAGGAGTGACAGCCGCGTGAGCCGCGAGCTGCTCGAGTCATGGTTCTCAGGCCCGCAATCCATCAACAAGCGCAATGACCTCCCGGTACCATATTCCGTGCTGAGATTTTCCCTGGGCAGGGGAATCAGTCACGTGGGGAGGGCTCAGGCGAGCAATTATCCCAGTGATCGTGGGCCAATTTGCCGAGCCATCGCCACGCCAGCATCCAGCACGGATGACGAAATCACGGCCATTAACGACTCGGACTCGGACTGACAAGCCACTACAGCGTCAATTACGACCCCAGCGGTGATTGCGAGAGCTGTTAATTACAGCGCGCATATGGTCCCACAGCAGCCACGTGCAATAATTACTACACTCGATGTGTCACCATCACCTTGATCAGCGAATGTCTCTGAGGATGGATTCGAGTGAGGATCCGAAACGTAAGGCCAATAAATTTCTGGTTCCAGTGGTCGCATCTTCTTCTTCTGAACTGCTAACTGGAACCCGCCTGTTCGCTTCAATCATTAAGGTTTATGCATGCAGCCGGAAGGAAGCTTTTCTGAAAGCCGGCATCCTGAGATAACTGAAATATTATGGAACTATACTGTAGGCTGACTAGTATTACAACCGTAGTTAGTTAATCTTTTCGAAACGAAAATGCATTTCGGAATTTCGTTTGACATTGCATGAGTTAGCCCACCTGCTGTATCATCACTCGAATACACACTTTGATGATATGCTTATGATGAAAAAAGATGAGACATGTAAACTGTTTGGAACATTATCTCATGGTCATTCTGCAATGTTTCTACCCAATGTACATTATATATCCGATCTCGTGTAGTGTTAAACAAGACTGTGAACTGTGTTTTTGATTTGAATATATGACCTGGGTGCGATTTTTATATTGAATAAAATTCAACCTATTACCAATATATTTCAGTAGCGTATGAAAGCATACCGTTCTGAAAATTATCTATAGTCAGCTGTCCACATAATCGCAATTCCAGGCGGAGAAGCCCTGCCCTTTTAACCTCTCTCCAGCCATATATTGGCTTGGGCATTCAGGGAAATAACAGGCCACATAAGCGAATAGAACACACGAGTATGTCTTGGTTCCCCTTCATATCTACTGATGCGCATTGTTGCGCGCTGTCCGGCTGTTTTAGGGGAATCATTGGTGCTAGAACTGAATTATGAATCAAAGGGAATTCTTCCTCCCCCTTGAGATCCACTCCGCCTCCTATTTTCACGAAACACATTTCATAAAAACAGGCAAATATAATTTTATCCACCAAATTTAACCCGTAATTATGAGGGGCGCACAATTGGAGTTCATTAGGCGGCCGACTAGAGGAACGTAATCAGTAAGAAGGAGAACTATTGACAAAGATACGGACTGTCTGGAATGGGCATTTCTGGCTTACCAACCGAGGTCAGTCAACCTTTACCAAAGTCCGTTTCCTTTTATTTGACACATAATTGCCGCCTTCTACCGGTCTCTCTGTATCTAATGACGAGCTTTGTAGGCCGCCGCAAGGCCAATATGCATTGCGATGTAGCCGGAATCTGCGAGTCGTGCCTCAGGTGATGTTCGATCCGTGCCTCAGCTGTCTTCGCCCAATTCGAGACTGCTTCTGAGTCTGATACAACGCAGACATCGTGTTACTGCGCCATTGGCCATCGTTTGTCTGGTATGCACTTTCTGTGTCCGATAAAATGCCTTGGATATCTGTCGGGAGGTAAGTCTTGTGCATCCTGTCCACATACCCAGTGCGATTCCCTTGTACTGCCAGTCGGCAACTTTTCAGGTTGAGCCGGGCATTTAACTGTGTAACATGTTGTTTATAGTGGGAATCTGAGGGCTGGACTTAGGCGAAACCGTCTCCTATACAGTATCCCTTCCGTAATGAAACGCGAGGCAGACAAAGCTAAGGACGGTCCAACGGAGACAAAGAAAGGTTTTTATATTTAACTATTGTGTGCATCAACCCCCGAAGAAGACGAAGAATCAAGAACGAGTTTGTTGGCCAAAATATATTTGGATTAGCTTTTCGGAAACTCCCTCGTTTCCATCATCAATATGTTGGTTCTTCCTGCTGGCCTTGACGGCTTTAGTCTCGATTGCCTGCCTCGTGTTATATCCGTGCTCGACGCATGAACTTTGACCTGCGCGCTCGCTGCTAAGTCATGCTGAACTGTCCGAGATTAACCGCCAGCAGGCGGGGTTTTCATTGCCCACACCAAGCTGCATTGTTTGCAGCATAGATTTTGGCCTAAAGTAGCAGTTTTAAGGAATGAGGGACTGATCACTTCAGGTCCGACATAAAAACATTGCACGGAATCTCGGAAAGATGTTCTTGCCCAATATGAATGTCCAATTCTGCAGTAATTTGTATTTGCAATGATGTCGACTACGATATTGTCGACAAGTAATATCGTAGGCAGCATGAAGAATTCGTACTAGCTGATCTGTCCATTCAACGAGCACTTGTCTCCGAGTTATCCCAGCCCGACTCCGAGTGTCCGAATCGGGCATTGAGAATATTATTGAAGCGGCTCCTAGGCTGAAAATCAAATAACGAATGCATAGATAGCGCATACGTTGGATTAGCACTGTCTTTTCAGATGCGATTTGCACTCACAATAAACAGAACTACATTTCAGTAAATAATTGCACATCACATCATAATAGATGTCATTTTAACTAAGTAGGCACATTTAGGAGGACGCCTAAACCCCGCGGATTTGGAGTGAAATAGCAGTGTTTTTTTTCTTATTGACACTATTAAAAACACTTAACAGTTAACATGGGAGTTTTGGTTATTAAAACCAGCCAGTGAATATGTTTTCATTCACTTAAACTAACCAATGTACTTGTTGTAACATTCATCTTATTCTTCGAGCACTCGAAGTGTGCATTTCGATGTGGCCGACATCTGTAGATTGTGTCTAAGGTGAAGTTCAGTCTGTCCGCCAACTGCCTTCTCCCAAGTCGAGTGTGTGTGTGTGTGTCCTGAGTGTGCTAGGATGCAGGGAGTGGTCCAGCAGGCATCGCGTTGCTGTGCCATTGGTCATCGTCTGTCTGGCATGCACCTTCTTGGTTCGATAAAATGCCTTGAGTATCCATCGATAGGTAGTCTATCTGCATTCTGACCAAGTACACAGCGCGATTGTCTTGTACTGTCCGCCGGCAAGTTTTCAGCTTTGCTATGATTTCAACTACGGTTTTGTTGACAAGTAAAATCGCAGGAAACATGAGGTAATTGTACTATTTGATCTATCCATTTAACGGGCAATTTCCCCCGACGTATCCCAGCCTGAATACAGGTGTCCGAATCGGACATCGAGAATACTACTGATTCAACGCCCTAGGCTACAAATCAAATAACGGATTCATTGATAGCGCATACGTCACTTTAGCAGTATCCCGTCAGATGCGGTTTGCACTTACGTTTCGGTAAGTTAATGCCCGTCTAATCATAATGCGAGCTAAATGTAAACGGATGTCACCCTATATAAGTAAACACGTTTAGGAGGATATCTGCATTTCGGGAATTTGGAGTGAAATAACAGTGTTTATGCCTTTCATTGGCACATCATATTCATCAAACTGCCGGCTTCAATAACAGCTAACAAATAACCGGGTAATTTTGCTTATTTAAACTAGCCAGCGGATATATTTGCATTTGCTAAAGCCAACCAATACACTAGTGGCACCATTCATCTTATTCTCGGAACACTCGAAGTACCAAAGACTTTTCAATGCAAATAATCTTTGCTTTTCATATCTTTATGATTCCAACTGGAAGGATAAAAGCGCATTTGGCTATGCAGAAACGTCACCGAACTTATGTATATGATGGCTGCCCCCTTAGTTTGTCATACTGCATTGTGCTGACATATGCCAGATATTAAAGCCTCAAGTAATTGCCCAAACGTCTATCTTCCAGAATCTAAAATTATATCGTGCTTTTATTTTAAGTGTGGAATTCAGTAAGGCCAGCATAGAATGCAAATGACCCCAAACTACAAACATTATGCGACAAGGACGCCGTATGAGACCCATTACAAACAACCCAGGGAAGGTCCTCCTGTCTTACGGGATCGGTGGTAAGAGAGGTTATACGGGTGGGGCAAACCGAAGCGTAGGCGAACGGAAGGAAAGCGCATTTCCTATGTTGGATGTTGCAGTAAGTTTATGTAAACCAAAGGTAGTGCTCAACTGACCTGGTCGGACAGCGGCAAATTGAGTTTAAGTGATATTGAGCACCATAAAGCCAAAGTAAACCAAATATAACGCCTTAACAATAATGACGCCGAAGCCGGGGAACAGGGCAGCAAAGTAGCCAATGAAAATCAAAGTTCGCAGACAACCGAGGATCCCAAAAGAGTACAGCGCATTCGACGACTAAACTGCTCCGCGCAATGAAGGGATGCGAAGAACAACACGTAGATGATGTAGCCAGTTAAGTAAGTAAAATCATGGTAACGGACAGACCTAAGCAAAATGGCATAATAGCTAATATTTGCGATAAAATCACATTAGGCAATGCCAAGTAAGGAAATAATTTTTTGTAAAAGTGGAAATTTCGCCGTGTGATAATAATGTGAACAGTATTTTATGTTCGACAAATGCTATATGCAGACCGCCAAGAGCTGCAGAAAGGCGTGCTCATATGAATGAGACATCGAGGACTGACAGAATTAGGAAAGCCATAGAAATGCCTGACGTAATACACTTTTGTCAAGAAAAATGTCCACTCCCAACATACCTAGCCTGTGCATTTCGCAAGCTACTGAGGCTGCATAGGAGAAGTATTTGCGCGGATGCCTTTGTTTTTCCATGCCCAAATTGTCACCAACGGAAATCAGTACGAGCTGGCTCCGTGTCTGAAGGCAGCCACCTCAGCATACCAAAGATAATGAAAATAATGCTTTCCTTTGTAACTAGAGACAGACTGAAGAAGTGTGAACTGTACATACTAAGGTAATGATGAACGTTGTATGAAGGTTTGTTGTGAAAAGCGGCTTTTAATGGTTTCTAAAAGTTGGTTTTCTTACCCTGTACTTGTGTAGATCGTCGGGTAGCGTGCGGAGGAAATCGTTGCATTACATATTACGGGAAGGTAGCGGTCGTGGAGGCCGACACCACCTCCAAGGGTACTCGAGACCTTAGCTTTCGTCGTATACGAAAGATATCCGTGCGAGGGGTGGTGCAGTGACTGATGGCAGCAGCGCTGTTGTCGATAGGAAAGTGTCGCAAGTTGACTGGGAACCGAAATGGATGGCACCTCATTGAAGGGTTAGGGGAAATTATCCAAAGAGGAAATGATATCACCGTACTACTCATCGTTTACTAAAGACTTTCGTGTGGGGTGCAGTGACTAAAGGGATGATAAGGGTGTTATGGTGACCCACGGCAACCAGAGTGCGGTATAGATGGCAACACGCGGAAAGGCTAGGAAGGCCAACGGTTTGGCAAAAATGTTACTAAACTACTCGTCGTTTAAAAAAGATTTCCATGTGGGGGTGCATTGACTGAGCGGATTTCCCGGACAATATGGATATGAAAGTGGCACAGAGCAATCGAAATTTCGGTTTGGACGGCAACCCAAGGAAAGGCTAACCGAAGCCGACGGCTTGGGTAAGATGTCACCGTAAAAAAGATTTCCATGTTGGGGTGCAGTAAATGGACGGATCGCATGTATGGTATGCATGCGAAGGTGACGCAGGCCAACCGAATTCCGGTATGGATGGCTACTCACGGAAGTGCTTAGCGAAGTCGGTGGGTTTGCGGCCATAGAGTGACTAAACGGATAACATCGCTGTAAAACGTGGTAAAGAAACGCTACTCATATGGTCTTCAGTAGGCAGGACTATGTAATATGCAAGCCAGGGTCTCAAACTGCGTCTTTACCCATTGTGCATCTAAAAACATACCGTATGCATGAGCGCTTGCAGCTTCGCAATATATCACCGGGTCAAATAAATGATAAGCATGAAGAAAAGTATTTTGTCGGACAGATTTCCTGCAGTTTTAAAAAAAATCTGAGTAAGTTCTCTAGAACAGCCTGAATTTTCTTGCAGGTTTGCACCGCCGTATCCCAGGAGGTATGAAAACTCCATTTGGAAATGCGATGTAGCAAATCAGACAACAGATGTCTTGATAGACCCAAACATCCAGAGAAGCAGACGAGTCGATCGAAAAAATATAGCATACAATCTTAACATAAGACATGTGCTGCATCTGGAAATGTATAGTTGACCCATCTCGATTATTTACTAAAATTATTCGCAATTACTCCAGTGAGAGCATCTACGCATGTGACGTCACGGTTTTTAATTAAACAAATTCTATTTCCTTCGCAGACTGATGAGAGCTTGGTTGGTCTTTTACACAGTTGATAGATTACCCTGTGCTAAATAAAGGACTTAGCATGTACCCACAATATCGTTCTTGTTTGGTCATAAGTGTCGCCATCCCCGGCTGTCCGCTGCATATATTTTATAGTAACAGTCATACCCAGCCCATATTCGGGATCACACAATGGCCACTTCTGTCTCCCTTGTCTGAATGATGTTACATGATGGTCCGTAATGCACAAGATCGAGTCCCAGTGCATACTATCGTTAGCTCGCCGGTACTAGACCACACTAGACCTGAATGCTTCGCCTTCGTTTCTTTTACTTTTAAACAAAACCGTAGTTGACATAATCACAAGTCGAGGCTTTTTCGCGATGCAATTCCCTTGATCTGGTGAGTACTTTACTTATCTCAGCAACGATATGCTATTTTTGGGGTTATTTGTATCTCATCGAACTGTCCTATCCCGAATATGAAAGAGGCTTCACCTCGGAAATGACTGCTTGGCCTATTATTTAGTGAACCTTATATCCAACTATGTCCAGGCATCGTTTAATGAGACTGAGCTGATTTCCCACGGGAAACCGCACCTATGTGATTTCTGTTTAGGCGGACGGAAATGTGGTATGACAAAGCATAGGAGTCCCTTCCCGCGATACAGGTGGCCGTGCGTACGATTCCGGGGTCAGTGCTTATTTCTGTGTCCTATCCCTGTCTCCAGCTTTTACCCAATCCAACTCCTATCTCTAACTCTAAACCAAAAATCAACCATATTAATTTACCTTAACCTATCTCTTATATATTAAAATGTCCTAAACCATACGCTTTGATGTAGTTTTGTCTGTTAAACGCAATCGTAAACTTGCCGAATCTCAATGCAACACTATACCTACAAGCTTGGCCCATGTTTCAATTTAAGCATTGTTATTCTGACACCGTGTAGACTGTCGTGATAAGCAGGAAGAAAAATATTTTGTCGGGCAGATTTACCATAAGTTATGGTGGAGCTGAAGACGTCTCCCATTGCAGCCTGTATGTACTTGCAGACACGGCACCCCCTGTACACCAACCGGATTGCAAAAACAACTTGAAATTGAGCGATAGAAAAGCAGACGGCAGATCACTTGGCAGCCTCAAGCATCCAGAGCATTAAATGACAAGCGCTAGAGAGACTGCAGCGTGGAGGAATCAAGAATTGCAGTGTATAGAAAACTATTTCTCACGCACTGCTACTTCGCTCCAAAAATCCGAGATTGAGATGCAATTTAATGTGCTTATTTAGTTTGCATGACTGTTGTTTACATTCAGCTTGCATTTAAATGAGATGTACAATAAGTTACTAAAGTGCAGGGCTGCTCAATGTGAGCCCAAACCCTACCTGACCTGAGACTGCTAATCTAACGTATGTGACATGTATCGATTCGTTGTTTGATTTGAAGCTATTGGTGTTGAGCCAATAGTATTAACAATGCCTGGATACCTCGGGGATAGATATCCTTCAAGTGGACAGATAAGCTAACTTGAATCCTTTGACCTGCCTACATTTTTACTTTCCTATAATTTCGTAACTGACATAATCACAAGAAGGTGACTCATTGCAATGTCTGTGTGTAAAAACTGGAATGCCTACTCCCTCATTCTCTATCACCATTCATTTACGCTAAAGCTAGACTGCAGACAATGCTCGTTAGTGTGGACGAGGAAAACTTGACAGAACATCGACGACAAAAGGTAGGAACGTTTCTCGGTTCAGCAACGACATGGTGTCTTCGGGGTTAACCGCATCTTACGGAGCTGTCGTATCGCAAATTAGGAAGAAACTTCACTTTAGAAATGGCTGCTAGGCCTACTATCTCGAGAACCTTATATCCTGCTATATCAAGGCAGCGTTTGATAAGGCTGATCTTATTTCCCACGGGACCACATCAACGCGAATTCTATTCATGCGCACGGAAATACGGTATGTCAAGGAATGGGAGTCCCTTCCCTTTCTGCGGGTGGCCTTGCGTACAATTCCAAGAGGAGTGCTTATGTCTGTGTCCTATCTCTGCCTCTAACATTTGCCCTTATCCAATTAAAATCCTTAATTCTGAATCGAAACCCTAATATATCAGTCCACCTCAATTTAGCTCTAACCCTAAATATAATCTAAACTCTTATCGTTCTGATAGTTAAAGCATGGTCACATGTATCCCGGATGAGAAGTTCTCGTTCCCGTCTTCTGTTAAAAGGGCTTCTAAGGGAGAAGAATATGCTGTTCAGTGGACATTCCCCTCGGTCCTCCGGAAATCACCTCCCTCATCATACACCACCACGTTTGCGGACTCAGTAAAACCATTAGGTTGGAAAATTGCAACGGACGGAAGGTAGGCACTCAGAGTGCTTTATTACATTTGATGTACTATCTCATGAAACGCCGACATAAATCCTGAAGTGGGTTTTGATTCGAAACGTTTGCTTAAGTAAGGCTGTCATGTCAATATATTACGGTCATTACAGGTGCGGGCCTTCAAATGAGCTTGTTACCCACCGCGTGCATAAAGTACTTTCCGCAAATGACGATCGCTCCAGTAATATGATTTTCCCTATTGAATCTTTGATGCCGCTATAAATGTTAATAATAGTAGATGGAAAAGTGCATCTTTTGGTTTGAAAGCCTGCGATTATGAGATTTTTGAAGACTATGAAATGTACACTCATACAGCACCGCACCAGTACACGGAAAGTACATATAACCTGTAGGTTGAGAAACACTGAATGCAAGTGCAACAGTAAGTCGCGCCCAAAATTACTTGGGAATCGAGGTCTTTGAAAAACGAATGATGCTTAATCTTCAAATATAAACTTGGAAGAAGGAATCATTTTCTACCAAGCGAGTAAAAGATAAAATACTTCGTTTGTTTGTATACATTATATATTTAAATTTATATGCGCATTAAAAATCAACTGCGAGAAGCCATATTACTTAAGTAGTTATCTGTTACGAAATTTAGTTGTTCGCAGGCGGTTGGTAGGAACCTCGCTCGAACGTCGGCATCCTGGCGTGACAGGAACAAACTAGGATTTTGCTGTGCGATGATTGATATAACCTACCTACTTAAGTGATCTTCTCGAACGGAGAACACATATTTGAATTACAACTAATATTACGTGAAATGGCACATATACTGTACGCAAGCTGGTTAAGTAATCCTTGAAAAAGCAACCATATCTATAAATAGCGTCATATTGTGAAGCTCCATCGCTATTTTCCCCGATGATGCATCTTCAGTAGCGTCAAAAACTCCTTCCATTGGGCAGGAATTATGTGTGGGGCCAAACCAGCCTAAGTTCAGTGCTCAGGTTTTCATTTAACCAAACTGCCGTGCATTTAAATGATCAGGACAAGCTGTAAAGTTTCCGACGGACAGTAAAAGAAAATGGTGCTGGGTAATTAGTCAAGGTGCACATGGGTTACCCAAGGCAGTTTATCAAGCCAAGCAGAAACAAGGCAGACGGACAATGGCCTGCACAGCAGCAATGCAAAGTCTGCTGGACCACTCCCTACATTCGATGAGACAATCTCCTTGCTTGGGCCATGGCAACTAAAAGGACGGAACGATCCACACCTAAGGCATGATTTAGAGCTGTCGGCTACATCAGGATGCAAACTGGCTTAATTTCATTACTTGCACACGACGGCTATGGTGAACTTGAGAAAGGGAAGTCGGCCTTGGGAAAGGCTGATTGAGGCTGGTTATTAGCTGGAAATTGTTACCACAGTCTCCCCTGTCTTTGTGGATAATCCACCTTCTGCAAAATCACTTTTCACTAGGTGACTGCACACAAGTGCTCTGTATTCAGCGACGAATAGCAACAGGTCGAGCGTGTCCCGTATACTGGCCAGATTTTCTAAGTACATTGAATGATATTCAGTGCAACAAACGTACAAATGTTATACTAGCAAATCTAGTTTACATTTCGGAATCTTGCTCTTAACAGTACATGTAGCAGGCCAGACAATTTTCAGTAGAAACGAACATACAATAATGAGTCACTAAATAATATTCTTGGCAATTTACGTATTTCGTTTATTTGCATCGTTAGCATAAGCACTGGGCAGAAAAGTGCTCCTGTGAGCACGTTAGCTTTAAAGACAGTGCATACTTACTCAGCTCTCGTTACTTTCGACATCAGCATTCTAAAATACGTTAAATTGATATAAGCAAATGAGTAAGCACTTCCAAACAGCCTATAAATCACGCTAGCCATCATGTGGGTTCTTGTGAGCCACGTGCTAGACATTATGGTTTGCAATTTAGCATCCAGCTTCTTTTGGTAATATAAATTGGTCTCACGTTACGCAAATGATGCACGACGGATCTATGAGGCAGGCTGAACGGTTAGCATGTCTGCAAAGTCTGTTGCGCCACTCCCTACAGACTCACAGACAGGCTCCTTGCTTGGGCCAAGGTAACTTAAAGGGCAGAAAGTTATACGCCTAAGGCACGATTTGCAGCTGCTGGCCGCATCAGGGTGCGAACTGGCCTTTCTGTGGATTGCACAGCCCAGTGTCATTTCTTGCACACGGCGGTTATGGTGGACTGGTGAAAGGGAAGCCGGTTTTGGGAAAGGCTGACTGAGGCTGGTTAGTGAACTGGAAATTACCATCCCAGTCCCCTCTGACTTTGTGGATATGCCTCCTTCTGCAAAATTACTTTTCACTTGATGATTACTTGCAAGGGCTCTGTTTAAAGCAGCGAATCGCAACAAGTTGTGCATGTTCCGGTAAATTGGTAAGATTTTTCAATACATTGAATGATATTGAATGTAATAAACCGACCCATGTAATACTATTAAATCTAATTCACGTTATAGAATCGTGCTCTTAGTAGTACATATGATAGGCCAGACATGTTAGAGTTGAGTATATATTCAAGAATGTGTCATTAAATGATATTCTTGGCGGTTGACGTATTTTGTATACTTGCATCGTCAGCATAATTACAAAGTGGGATGAAGAGTGCACCTATGAAGACACTAGCTGTCAGGACATCGAATATTTAGCAGTCTACCTTGACACAACTGTGGAAATCTCGGCGCCTCGGTGGGATTCGAACCCGCGACAGCAAGGGGAGGATTTAGCACAGCCAACGCTCTATCCACCTGAGCTCCGAGGCCTCATATTTGGGTCAAGTTTATCCGCCCAACCTACTTGTTTGATGAAAAATGGATAACATGTGGGCAAGTTTGAGGCAAAAACACGCAGGTGGTTTGTTTTCTCCTGAATCTCCCGTCCGGAGTACGTGACATTCAGGAAGTCACCGTGCGATGTCCTAGGCAAGGGAAGAATGACTGGAATTAATTCTGCCCTCCTTGCCCTGTCGGCCGTGCGAAGCTCAACCTCGGACAGGGCCACTCTAAGTTTGTCAGACGACAGCCGTCCAGCGAGTATTTTACTATTCCACTTCCCGATTTGTTTGGGGGCACCACTGTCTACTTCGGTTGGACAAGCAACTTCGTCCAAGTACTCATTTGTCCACGTATGCCTTCAAACAAATCCACTTGGACTGTGAAGCGGATAGAACATGCATGCCATCCGGCGTGCCTCCTGCCTCTGATATGTGCCATATTCAATCCAATTTACGCCGTAGAGGTGTGCTGTATTGGTTTCCACTGTCAGTCGCATCATTTCAAAAGCGTACCCGTGTTTTATGGGTCTAATCGTCTTCTCATAAAATATTTGCTTACATTATCAATCAAAGCCATGTTCGAATTTTTGTTCAATTATTTTTCCTATTTATAGGAGTTTAGCTGGCACTATGACCACTCAGCTCCTCTTACTGTTGACATAAAAATTCTAAAATACAAAACTGATACAAGAAAATGAGTGAGACAAGGTTTTCCTCTGTGGATTGTCTAGCTGCATGCTGAGTCATTACTTCCTACCAGCAGATAAATCACGTTGAATTTTTTTCGTACCAAGGCAGCAGTTAATAACTTAAAACTCTGAGATGACAAAGTATGAATTAGAATAAGAGTGCAGAAAACTGTCAGTGATTAAATGCTCCTTGCATTAAGATTGGCAGGGGGGGGGGGGGTATACGGCAATCAGAGCGTGATGTATACGTCATCTGGGGTCAGGAATTGGTAAAAGCACAATAGACTATGCTTTAACCACGTCAACGTATTGGATTCAGTTGGAGCTACGCGCTAGACAGTGTAGGGTTCACTTCGCCATTCAGCTTCCTATGATGTGCAAAATCGGTATGCCTTGCACAAATGATGCACGACAGATCTGAGAGGCATGCTCAGTGGTTAACAACTAACGTATTCTTCCATTTCTGTAATTACCAATGAAGGTACTACGGCCTTAAGGGCGGGTTACCGTGGGCATTCTGCAAACCCTGGAATGGCGATTAGTTTAGATCAGGTGCTAAATCTTATCATCGCGAGTTTGTAGGGTAGAACATAGAAGAGAGTGGTCGAAATTGCTTAATACGACTGCAACGGTTTTGGCAAGCAGGCGATAAAAAATCGCGTTCAACCGCCTGCGTATCATCTTCCCCTCTGATTTTCTCTCCAGAGTATGTTTTGGCAGACAGGGTTTGATTGAGGGGACATAAACACACTATGCTTGAAAGGGCATACTCAACCGCACAACATGTCTGCTTTGTTCTTGCGATGGTAGCCAGAGGAAACATATACCACCAATTCAGTCCCCTGTCAGTCGTGCAGTGGAAACCCCCCCCGTCCCTACCGCGAAAACGTCAAGTCTGATCGGGTGAGCCACAAGTGCGTTTTCGGCCTTGCCAACAGCACAGCCCAATGTCGGATAGGTGGGGGTTGGCAGACGTAGGTGGCTGTATTTAAACTATAAAGGGAGTCGAGAAGGAACTGTAGTCGTCAAGAAAATATGCCATCAGTTGTCTTGTCGCTGATTTCGCTGCTGCTGTTGTCCAGCTCGTACTGCCTGGGCGAGATCTTGTTATCGATTTAGTAATTTGCTTTACTCCTTAAGTCGTGTTCGTTACTAACCTCTGCTTTTGGTGATTTTCTTAAGTTTTCTTCTGGTGGCTTCTGGTTTTTGGGGGGACACAGAATGATCAGATGGGCATGCTCTAGGTATTCCCTATTGATTGGTCAATTGCATGCTTAATCTCGTTTCAGCTAACTGTGTGCTGAACGGCAGAAAACCAGCCGATCTAGATTGTCGGCTGCGTGATATTCATCCAATCAATACTTGACATTGTTTGCCAGGTGCAGCAAAAAACTATTAGGTTTACGTGTACGTTTGGAAAGAAATATTGTCTGAGGACAGAAGATGAATTTTAAATAGTCTGTGGTCATTTTGATACACATATTGCTCGCCATCCTAGAGCATCCTCCAGAGAGACTACAAAGTAAGATGCGGTTATGTAGCCGCACCTGATGGACACACTTCTGTTGACCTACTTAATTAGTTTGAGTTGGTGTGACTACGTTAGCGTGGTGTTGCTGTGCGTTGCGGTGTGTGTGTTCTGTTAGCGACCCTGTTTATTTGTTGGCATGTCTACCTTTTTCGGCCCAATGCCGGCGGTCATCCTTGACTTTCAGCCTGTCTTCTCCTTCCAACTTTCGCGTTGAATGTTTCAGGGTTAGGGTTTAGGTCTGCGGTTAAGGGTTAGGGATTAGGGCTTAAAGCTAGGGTCAGACGTTAGGGCTTAGTGTTTGTGGTTAGGGAAACTATTTATCAACCACTCAAATAACAACCGCGCATTCCCAATAGTTTTTATTTTGCATACAATCGACACCGTAGCCTGTGCGTTCCCCGGCCCCGCCTGTAAAAACCGCTATTACCACCGGTCTAGTATTACGAATAACCTGGGTTTGTTAAGCTCAGGTGCGGCTGCATAACCACATCTGACCGAACTCACTGTTTGGCCATGGAAGCTATTCGTGAGTACGTCTAACCTTAGCCTTAACCGCCTAAAAGTTTCTTGTTAAAACAATAAACGGGCATTTGTGAGGGGTACTGAAGGCAGGAACGGAACCAAATGTGTTTGCGCATTATCTTGACCACTGATTACTGAGGTAAGTCCACACACAGCGCTGCATGCCTCGAGCATGTCATTAGTTTTAATCGGTTGCTGCAAACCGCATCTCCACGGTCTTGTTGCTGCTCATGACAGTCTCTTGTAGGATAAAGTGCTTTACTGCGGCTACGGATAGTTGGTCGTCCCATTTAAAGCGCTGGATGCGTTGTGTTCATTCATCCTTTCCATTTGGTAGCTCATTGCATTTCTATATTGATAAACGTCTGATTGGTAGATGGGCGATCACTCATCGTGATACGAGACGTGCTTGTACCTTTGGGTATTGGGGTTCAACAGGCCGTCGCCTAGCGATTAGAGGTATATGCTGCTAAGGGTGGAGATTACGGACAAAGAGAATGGAGGTCAGGAAATCCAGTACTGTCTTATTGACCGTCGTCTGCCAGCCATGAAGTTTTTGGAGACCTGGGGTCGGAACCCGGGTTCTCAGTTTATTGCACTTTATGGAATCCGACTATCTACTACCGAATCGCAGGATCGCTGTACCGCCAATTGCGGTCAGGGACGTAAGCCGGAGTGGCAGATATCCCATATCACAATGGACAACCATATCCGGTTTACTGATTTGTGGTTACGAGGCTCTGCAGTCTTCTACGGCACGTGGCATTCCAATTAGGCTTATAACCCAGGGGTATCACAATACTTGGACCTCTAGAAAGACGAAGAAGTAAATCCCTACTGCCTAACCCTCTACAGCTGAATCTGTCATCTGCCTCAGCCCTTAACTACGTTGTTGGTCTGTTGTAGTACCCACTACAGGCTGCATAATAAACTTCAACTACACGCATGCTGCAATAGCCCATGAATGCAGTTCCGCAGGGCTTTTATTTGAATACAACCAATCTTTTTGCATAGTGGCCTTCTACCTCGCGGACCAAACTACATTCGACAGGCTAGTCTTGGATTAACCTCGCTGCCTGATAGTCTGGTGGTCCACAAAGTCAACCAGTATGTCATCTAATCAATTCGGATATTCACAGACAGGATTACATCATTTGCCAGTAAACCTAAATTGTGATTCGGGTGTATGAACTTGAGGTACAGCCAAAGCATGTTCGGAATAACTATTAAGTAAATGGTGGCTTGTAAGGAAGTTATGTCGCCACATATCTACAGGGGTAACCCGGCGCTACTACTACTAGTCTTATCGGCATCACTGCTTTTACTGCTACTGCTGCAGTGCTTGGGCATTGTTTAAAGGATCAGGGACACGGTAAGAAATGTGTAATGTGGACGCATATCTGAATCCAAGACATTGCTGTCTTGCTGCTATTAGAAAAGGCTATCTAATATTCGAGATATATGAGCTATTTTACACAAAGAGTATGGCCATCAACTGACTGCGCATGTACTCCAAATCAGTACTCCTTTTTTACCGCCAACGGCACTGGAACCTCCGTGGAGAGCCGCGTTTCCGCAGACCTCAGACAGGGTCAGGTGCATAATCTCGAACCCTACACACATTACAGCACGTCCGTCAGTTACGTCTACGAGGACAGAAACAAGAACGTAATCATCGACACAGGACACGTGCGAACCTGGCCAGCTGGTAATCCCTTTCATGCAACTTAATTGCAATATTTTCACCAGTTTCAACTTGTGAAGACATCAGTCATGCATAACTGAGTCCTGGCAAAGTCCCGCACTTACCATAAAAATGCATCAAGAGATGCAAAATACTCGTTAATGGTTATTGTGGTGAGTGCAGGAGAAAGGATATAGGCATTCCCCAGGACCTGGCGATCGAGACAATCGAGCTGCTTCTACAAAGCAAATACGATGAAACGGAGAATCGTCTTGGACGCGCCCAAATCCTTCAGCTCCTGAAGCTCTGTCTCAGGACGTACTTCACGATCGACGGGACAATTTACGAACAGGTGAAGGGCACACCAATGGGTTCGCCGATTTCGGGGTTCATCGCCGAGGCGGTCCCGTAACGGTTAGAGTCGCTGGTCTTCCAACACCACAAACCGAAGTTCTGGGCCCGAAATGTGAATAATACCTTCGTCGTTATCGATCGGGATCAACTGCTGACATTCAAGGTACGTCTGAATGCGGTCTTCCCGGACATACAATTTACGATGGAGGAGGAAGAGAACAACCAGCTAGCCTTCCTGGATGTCCTCGTATGCCGCAAAGATTGTGGTGGACTAAAGACCAAAGTGTTCAGGAAAGCGACAAATACGATGCAAGTACTGAACTTCAACAGCAATCACTCAATCAGTCACAAACGCAGTTGTGTAAGGACGCTCTATCGGCGTGTCGAAACGCACTGCAGTGAGCCGGAAGATAAGATTGCTGAACTACAATACCTCCGGCGGGTCTTCAAAGCCAATGGCTACCCGCGCAACTTTGTCAACCGGTGCATACGCAAAATGGACGAAAGGCCTAACCGTACGGACACCAAAGTTTGGCGAGCGCTTCCATATGTCAAGAACGTTTCGGAAGCTGTTGGCCGCCTTCTCGCACCACTTGGGGTTGGAGTTGCACACAGACCGGAGACAACCATCAGGCGTCAACTGATTAAACCAAAAGACCCACTGCCACGGCAAGAAACGTCTGGAGTCGTTTATCGGATCTGGTGCATTTGAGGACAAAGCAACTACGTCGGAGAAACCGGAAGACAGCTCCGAACGAGAATGGCCGAACACGCTGCAGCAGTGCGGAGAAATGACGCCAACTCTCAAGTTGCGGCTCATTCGACGGGTTCCGGCCACACATTCAAATTTGACGAGGCCGAAATTCTCGCAAGAGGTGACAACCGCGTGAGCCGGGAGCTGCTTGAGTCATGGTTTACTGGCCCCCAGTCTATCAACAAGTGCAATGATCTTCCCATTCAATACAGCGT
Organism: Spirometra erinaceieuropaei; assembly: GCA_902702965.1. Taxonomy (NCBI): domain Eukaryota; kingdom Metazoa; phylum Platyhelminthes; class Cestoda; order Diphyllobothriidea; family Diphyllobothriidae; genus Spirometra; species Spirometra erinaceieuropaei. The sequence continues at coordinate 265,487 of CACRXP010000178.1, read as the reverse complement.
GCTGAGACTTCGTCTAGGTGGAGTAATTGGCCACGCGGGGAGTGCACTGGTGAACACTCTTCCCAACACCCGGGTCAGCGCGTCAGATGGTCGAGCAATCATCACGCCAACATCCAACGCACGTGATGAAATTGCAGCAATTAACGACGCGAATATCGGCCATCACGCCACGTGCAACGAACCCTGATGAAGAAGAGAGAGCCGTGAATGTTCATAGGTATGCGGTAGCATGGCTACTGCATCCTATAAATACTGCAGCCGCATGTGCATGAACCACCCTTATCTGCTTATGTCTCTGATGATGGATTCGAGCAGGAATCCGAAACGTCAGGCTAATAAAGCTATTGTCCCGGCGATCGTGTCTTCTTCTTCAACCCTAGCACTGTATTACTACAAAGACTGATCTATCACAACTTCGAAAACAGGACTGTTGAAACGATTGTAGAAGCGGCCAGGAAGTTGCTAAAAATAGACACGATCAATAATTCTCTTTGTCCGAAGTTCCGAAATATAATTTAATCCATCATCAGAGGCGAATGGAAACGGGGTCCACACACAGGGGATATGTGTATTATATAAAACTACATTTCCACCCAATTCTATAACTACTGTTCTATGTATTTATTTTTTTGAAGGAATTGGGATTGTGCAGTTTTCGTTATATTTTGAAGGTGAGATTACGCTTTTATGAGTTTGCAAAGCTTAAAAACTAAACTGACGTTCTAGCTGAGACACGTTCATCAGACGGATTTCTGGTTCCCATGGAATATCATAGAAGGATTGAATCTAACTACATTAATTTAACTGATGATCGTGAGCTTAACATGTAACCCCACGACTGTCGCTGGTTGCCTCAAAATATTGGGCGCTTTAAAAACCGAAGTGTGAAGATTTAACGTGCGAAATGTAGACAATGATAGCATATTGGTTAGAATGAGTACATCGAGTGCGTCTAGTTGCATTCCTTTAAAAAGGATCGGCATAACGTTTATTCGAGAAGAATTTTGCTGATAGAGGAAGGGTGTCAATGTTATGGTTGGCGTCTAGTGTGAGTGTGCTTAAATGGTTTGTAATTATATTAGTTAACCCTACAATCAGCACCTGCCAAAGAAATTCACACGCCATTTCCGCACCGGCCACACCTCCTTAATTGCAGTTTAAATTTTGCCTAATTATAATGGATCGTCCTGCAAAGGTATGGAATTGTAGTAGGCCCTGTACAACTCCGCTTAACCTTTATTGTCACAAAACCGATGCGTATCATCTCCGCAATCATCACTCCTGCTATAACTAAAGACACGATCAGGAATCCGTTGAAAAGATACGCGGTCTCCGGATCGATAATTTTTATTTGCTTTACGTTTTGGATTATAACAGGAATCCGGCACCAGAGGCGAATGGAGACGGCGTCCACACACAAATGGTGCAAAAGTTGTAAAATGCAGTTTCCACGCCAGCACGTACACGCCTTCATCGCCGGTTACAGTGTCCAACAATTCACCCTACTGGTTTATCGTTATGCACACTCACTACTTTCCTGGGTGGTGCATCTTGTGATTTTCAGTAGTCTTTAACCTGCTGCATACTCTGTAACCGCGAATAACCCTAACATGATAGATGAATAGCATGGACTAGCCGTCATAAATCGGAGAGCAGTCGTTCAACCGCAGTGGCATCCCCCTCGTTGTTATGAAACAAATGCTTTGAGCGACAAGACAGTTTGCACGTAGATCCAAGCTACAACGAGCAGCTGTGAGACGCCGATCTATGATCACTTACGACATAATGAGCTATGTGGCGTCCTCTTTGATGATGTCTTTGACGCGCAGGATCATCTATCGCTTGGGTGAATGCTCCTCTCAAATTCAGATCTCACGACGTTTGTAGTCTACGCAGTGAATAATGTAAGTTTTACTAAGAGGAGATGGGAGTCGGTGCACGTGGAGGAATTGCATGCATCAATGATTGAATTCGTCTGTTTTTAAGCCCAAAATCTCTAAGTACAATGAGTAAGGATAAAGTATATGACCGAGATCAAAAAAAGGTGGCCGGTCGATGGTGTCTTAGGGAAAAGTTGTTAATAGTATTTATAAGTGTAAGGACTCATGGAAGTACATCGGAGCCGCTTTAGAAGGAAACTTCGCAAGACAGGCCCACGTCCGAGAGAGCGGTATTAGCTCACGTGAACGAAGTGCAGTGTCGTCTCTGATTTGGGCTGAACAACGCGAGCCCGAAGGAGGCATGGGAGACTTTCCGGCAGAAGCCCAACAGGCAGCCACAGTGAGAAATCCTCTCTAGGTGGGTCGGGTACAACGGGATGGCGGTTTTGAGGGGAAGAACGGGCGGGGCAAACGGCAAAGGACACTAAATTGGCAGATAGAAGCCGAAAAATGTTGAAAATCGAAGGAAAATAAATTTTTGTTTTAATGAAGTCAAAAATAGGGGGAGCATGGCGCGCAAATAGGGAAAACCGTAGGCAATGACCAATCAAATGAGGGCTGGCCGGGGACGTGATGTGATTGGCCGCCGGGGCGAGTAAACCTGAACCGCCAAGCGGCTAACCAATGGGATCATTGGCGCCGCACTTGAAAGTGGTGTGCGTTGGATAGGAACGATGCGTACGATGCACAAAGGGAACGCGGGCTGTCAGCGGTGTACTGCGGTTGGGTAAGTGTATTTGTATAAAGTGCTTATGACAATTGCATCACTACCCGGCCCCTTACTGACCCCCTCCTCAACCCCTCCCTATTTGTTATATCGGTGATCTCCACGGCATGCACCGTTTAGTACGCATAACGTGAACAATGTTTAAGATACCTGGACGTACTCCAACACCACCGCACCAACCTACAGCAAGTCGGCAAACTCCCGACCTTGGCGGTCGCTGTTTTACGGGATTTGCAAGTATCCATGGTGAGAACAGCTTGTAGGCCTACGTAACCCTTTTAAGTTTAAATTTATCCACCGTAACCCAAATTGGGGGACCAGGCGTGGAAGTACAGATAGACGAGACGCGCATAAGTCGCGGCAAATAAAACAGGGGACGACCGCGGCGGCAGTTGTGGGTCATATATGTACGATACACGCTAGCGGAAAGCCCTATTTGAACAGATTAACAACCGCAGCTGGGAGTCCATGAGGCCCGTCATAAGGAAGTGGGTGGCTGCTGGTAGTTTTATCGTAACCGATGAGTGGAAAGGTTGCAACCGCCTACCGTCCGAAGGTTATAGGCACTGCACTGTCAACCACCGTAGGGGATTCGTGAATCCCACAACGGGACGGCATACGAACGCCATAGAGGCCAACTGGAGCAGAGTAAGGGGGAACCCTAATAGCAAGCGAGCTCGCCGCAAGCCGGTGTACTTGGGGGTATGACTGGATGGTATGACTGTGTACTTCGGCCACTTACTCTCCTTGCCTAGCTGTAGTGCCGGTAGCCGTTACTGACCGGTCATAGAGGGGAGCTGACGATTGTGGAGAGCCAACCATGGACGATTGGGGAAGCCAACCAATGAAGGTGATGACAGAAGACTGGAAGGTATGACTGTGTACTTCGTCCACTTACTCTCCATGCCTAGCTGTAGTGCCGGTTACCGTTACCGGCCGGTCAAAGAGGAAGCTGTCGATTGTGGAGAACCAACCATGGACGAATGATGAAGGCAACGAACGAAGACCCAGATGGAATACGTAAAGGGAATACTACATACCTCGTTTATTTACTGTCCATGCCTACCTACAGTAAAGGTACCATTGTCTTCTGGTGATGAGGGATTCTCTTCCGAAGATTCATGGGCAGGTGGACAAGGAGTTATCGCATGGAACTGGAAGCGTGTAATCGCGTGCCCTTTTTATTGTAAACCAAACTGTTGTATATTACTGTTGTGGCAAACCGGCGGCCCAAGGCAGTCGGGGACGATTTCCCCTACCTCGCCAGTCCCCCTACCTGGCCAGTGTATTGTACCTTTTAATAATTCAGAGTAAATATTTCCTATGTCCATGTAGTTGTTAGTGATTACGGTACTGCGAAGCCTCCGGAATGAGGTAAGGTGTGGTAAGCAGTTGAATAACTGTCATCCAAAGGGCTGCGTTAGCTGATAGTTGCCTATGGATCACTAATGGGGGAATTGAACGGACGTTGTCTGTTGGATGGGTGGCTGTCTCTAGCAGTGGTAACGTAGCCATCATATAACGGTAAGGATTGCGACTAATCGACCAACCTGGGAGGCTTGGTACGTAAACATATTTACGTACGTAGAATAATGCAATGACGTCTACTAAGCCTCGTCGATAAACCCTTGTAGGTCGGGAAGGAAGTGATAACGGAAGGCCTTTAGGGCGGGAACTGGGAGATACGTAGAGACTGTCTGAGGCCGCTGCCGGCCACGGTAGACGATAAGTAGGAATAGCTGTAGCTGGTAACGAGCGACATGACCCACCCGCAGGGAAGGGCATATCAGGTCAACTAACAAAGTCGGTTGGGAGGGACAGTAGACTGTGAAGCAGGCGGAAATGGAAGCAGCCGATGAAGAAATTGTCGATTGCGGTAAGTTTGCGTAAAAGGGAGCGGTACTGCGGGAAATGATATCGGCACGGCGTAGATTACAGGCCTTCGGAAGGGGGGAAAGGGAAAGGCGTGGGCTAGGCGGTAGAGGTGTATGTAAATACGGCAGTGGTCTAAGAGCCGAATGCCTGTGGTAGCAGCTACCCCAAAGTGACAGACGTATGTTTGGACGGCGTAGGCTGTAAGCCTTTTAGTTTCGGGGGGGAGGGGTGGGTGTTGCAGAATATTCGGAGAGAAGGCCTGCAGGGTCAGGTGTACGCCCGGAAGTTGAAGGCGGGCTGGAAACGTTAGTGGACAGCTGGCGTAAGTGGTAGTCCTAATGACGAAATGGGAATGCTGGCAACTCAGTTAGGTGGACTCCGGAATGCGTAGGAGGAGAGGCAAGTGGACCATGATTGGAAACCGAGAGATGATGACGGGAAACACTACGTAAACCGAGAAACCGTCAAACGGGCAGTTAACAGCGCAACTGCAACGCATGGGGAACTGCCCAGAGGTGGTTTGGAGTAAGAGAAGTTTGTGTGCGTAAATGCATAGAAGTTGCATTGTATGTTGGACATAAATTTTAGGCAACAGGGAATGGGAACTCCACGTAAACCCTACGGAGGCGGGTTGCTAGGTGTGTTTGAATGTTTCCTTCTAGCCATGGAGGCCACAGGTCTTCCATTACGGCTACCTTACGTACTATTGTTTGTTCAGTAGGTGTGCTTGTGGTATTTTTTTGCCGCGGCGGCAAAAAAAAATACCACAAGCACACCTACTGAACAAACAATAGTACGTAAGGTAGCCGTAATGGAAGACCTGTGGCCGCTTATTTGGCACCGGTCGACTTTCCTATCTCGTATTGCGGACCTATGTCCCGTGCTCTGGCAGAATCCTCAATAAATCACTGGAACTAAGTCCCTTAGTGATTTACCACCTGTGTAGGTAACTTTTTACATACACTTATTACGCAGTTTTGCATATTTACACGCAAAATAAAATTGCCAGCATTCCAGACGTGGTTGGTTCGTGATTCAACATAGATACAACGGAATCTCTTCTGTTCACTGTGGGTGAACACGGAAAGTGATAAAGTGTTCTACAAAGCTGACTGTGAGTAGTCATGTTACAAATGCCAGTCTTTGTGGAAATTTACGTGAGCAAGTTTTCACTGAAACATCTGGATTTTGTCGGTCGCCACCATTTCACGTGTTAGCGAGTTCCATGGTTGGACGACCCGTTGGCTGAAGGAAAGTCGCACGCGCTCGCACGCACGAGAATTCATTTGTACGGACTCTGGTTTCAGTAAGCAACCATGACCACGGAAAATCCAGAATGTCCAGAGTAGACTGAAGTTTAGCTGCCTCTCCTGGTGCGACAAATGCCTTAGAACATCGACCATCCTCGTTGCCATAAGTTGCACCTGTTCAAGTAGGTCAATATCATTCCTCATCCATCGTTTAACTGCTGACATTCCATGTTCCAGGTGAGGTCGTAAAAAGACGCTGAAAAGTCTTCCGAAGACTTCAATAGGCAATTTTTCAATGCACGTCTGGTCCAGTGTAAAGTAGTAGCTGCCTCCTTGATCATCTTTTTGCCGTGTTCTGACGACATTAGGATTGTAGTCATCTTTGCGGCCAGATCTTAGGGTCTTTCTACAGTTTCTAATTCTTTCCCGTTAATATAGTACTGACGTTTAGGATCGACATTTCGGCCGGCGTTTAATTGTAAGACCACGCATTTGGATATGTTAAATTTTAAAAGTCGTCTGTTTGACCAAACACTCAGTTCATCGATGTCCGATTGCAACTTATTGTCTACATCAACAAACTGGACTTCACTCATTCGCGAACATGAGGTCCTCGCAATCCAGTTCGCTAGTGTAATCATTTACGTAAATCAGGAAGTGCGGTGGGCTTGAAACACAACCCTGTCTGATATCATTTCCCACTTTTGCCCATTCCGAGGTGGAGTTTCGACAATGACTCTCCGTAATCTGAAGCCCAGGAAACTCCTGATTCATTCAAATATCCTTCCTCGAATCCTTATATCTCAACTATTTTTTTACAGAAGTCGGCGTGGTACGCTCTCAAAGGTCTTCTTGCGGTAAAAAATATGACATCTACTGGATAACTCTTACTTTTGGTCCTTATCCATTTCTCGTGCGATTAATAAACACTCATGAAGCAAGAACGTCCTGTACGAAAGGCATGTTGCACATCGCTAATATATTTTGTTGTTTTCAGGCATCCAGGTGTAAGTTAGACCGATAGGACAATAGGCTTTGCAGCCAAGTCATAAACCACCCTTATGGAGCAAGGTGCTTAATACGCACACTCATTCTTCCAGGAGTTTGACTTCTTCGAATGACTTTTGATATATAGTAGACAATAGCTCGCACAGTTCGCTATGAAGCTCTTGAATTGCTAATGTGGGAATTTTATTCGGACTGGACGATTTGACAGGCTTCAATCGAGTAATTCGCCTATATCTATGCCCGTCAATAATCGCAGTTCCTTGATTGGGAAAGGGTAGAGAGAGAAACGGGTGGAAAGGGGGAAGGGAGGGGGTTGGAGAACGTTGGTTGGCGAACGTGTTGAGGGGCAAGAAAATAATTTGGTTCTCGGATGAAGATGGACTGAAAGAAATTAGAAAGGAGAGATGCTTTAACCTGATCGTCGGTCTCTAGTTGTCAGTCCGCAGACCTAAGAGCGGGCTAAATTCCAGAGTTCCCCTAGCACTCAGCTTGGAAGCCACATTTTTACAAAAGGTTGCGTTGCTGCTTATATTCCCGTAAGTGCATTCGATCGATCGGAGTACTTGCTGGAGCCTAGACGCCAATATGAACCAATTTCCGCATGTCACCTAGGGAAACTAGGTGCATATGGCCCATTAGGAAGGAAGCAACCATATCGATGGGTAAATCCCTAAAGGAGACACGCCCGCGTGGTGTAATGCCTGACTTTGCGACCTGAATCGCCTGACGTCACGCATACGCCCACTGTACACTGGGAATGTCAGGCTCTTCGCAATAGGCTCGCCCTTATGAAAACACTGCAGTTGATGTAGCTAGATCCATGAAACAACATGCCTGCCGTCTCCGTAGTAGCCATTTCGAACTTTAACTTGCCGCACACAACAGCAGGCAGGGCTGTAGCAGATGACATTAGCTCAGTTCACCTTTACGACATTTGCTGTATGCGGAGCAAGCAAACCACTGGCTAGAATGTCCTTCAGGTCACTAACACAATCGCCGGGGTAGTCATACATCGGATCGGGCTTACCGGAACCGAAAAACACCCCGAAAACGAAGGACTGCCCAACAATCGGATGGAAAACACGAGCAAGAACTGGCCACAGAAATTGATCAGACCCCTTAGAAATCTCCATTCTGTCAATATGCAGTTGAACGCACATTTTGGAGTTGGTCGTTTGTGGTAGGTTATGCCCTTCATTCAGAAGATCATGCTGAAGACCAATGTGGACATATCTGCCCTTGTTCAGGGGTTGGCTACTGCAAAATCGAGACGTTTGCAATAGCTTCCTTGGGTTTTGGGTACCTCTGTGTTGTAGGGATGTAGCATGCGAAACAACTACTTCGTTGTGGATAATGGCATTTGGGCCTCCAAACAGAATTCCTCCAAATCCGCCCAAAACTACCTGCCTGCGACCGTAATCGCGTTCCTGTTAATGTCTACGGATTATACACTTTCATGTAAGTAACGTACATAAGATGCCTGCCAATGTAAACTTTGGAATTAGTTTGGGAATTTCTAATCCTGTGATTGGTTTACCATCGATGACGAAGAGGGAACGTGTGGATCCCTCATCCCCGCATAACATGTCTTCTTCTTATGCGCAACCCGCACGTAAGTTGTGCTCCGAATAAATTCGTAATACTTACGCCTCATGACTGCGTCCAGTGGTGAAAATGCTACATATAAATTTTTAACTAAGAGATTAGAATAGCTGTTAAGTTATTTATACACTTCCAACTTCCATAACATAGAATATACTACTAATGGCAAAAGTAAGACCATAGAGGCATAACAGACATGAAATCGACGTAAAGTGACATATCACTTTGTCATGATCCTTCGGACGATAAGGAAACTGCAGTAACCACGTCGGCCAGAGCAGCAAATAAACGGCCTCCAAGTGGTTCACTTAAACATAGACATCCTAGTCAATTCATCCAAGCACATTAGCATCGCCTAAGAAGAGGATCCCCAGGACATTTCCTGGGTGAATAAAAGTGCATTTAGGTAAATCCAGCACATTTAAATGACTGAAATGCTCATTAGAATTTCCCCAAATATGGCGTGGCCATGTCGCGTCTGTCCGCGCTTGGCCACACCCGCGAGGCGGGGGCACGTGTTGGCAGGGCATTTTCTGGAAAATATTAGGATGGATAAGTTGTCGAGTATGCAGTTAGAGGGAAAACGACTCAACCGTTCAAGTCTTCGATGCAGATCTTGCAGTCGACTAGAGATCCTTGTACAGATATGGTCGACGATTGCTGATGGCTGTTGAGGACGAACTGAGATACACCTTACTGGCATTAAATAAGAGGAGTAATCACTGAATTTGCCCGTTGGAGGATTCGTGTGAGAACTTCCCCTTGACATTATGGGAAATAAATCCGAGACCCAAAAGTTCCAAGAGTAGGGCGATATAAAATTTCTTCAAGTTTCACGAAAGACAAACTATTAATGACCCTAAAGATTATGAAATTCCAAGTTTAAATCCCTTTGTCGTATATGTTGTTCTCCTCCCTGATTACTGTTATTATTTTGCGCTGAAACTCAGGCTACTTTGTGACTCCCAACACGCGCTCTAGTGACTAAGCAGACATGCAAAAAAATGTAGTCAAAATGCGGCTGAAATGGATGAATTTGGTTCAGGTTTTATTCCTGTGTTCAGAGGAGACTGACAGCGCCCAAGACCTGTTATAGTACACTTATTCTATTCTATGCCAAATCGAGTATTCTCGCGATGTCACTGTGGGCAAGGGTCTTCGGTGGGGACGAAACTGGTAACTTCGCCCAAAGGGTCGTCCCGATGGAAGTTGGTAGTGACTGGTTCTGTAGTGTCCACAGACAGAAAATCAAGTTGGTTCGGAAGCCAAGCTGTGGCTAGACTGAAGACCTCTTTCATTGCCTTTCATGCGCATGTGTCGTTGCACACGTTTTGGAAGGGTGAACGCGTGTGAGGTGCATCTGGGCTTCCAGAATAGTCGTTTAACTCCTCGTTGGCCGTCTGAGTATGCACTTGAAGTCGATGGCTTCGAGGTGACTTCTGGCTGGTTGGCGGTGCTTCCAAATCTGGTAGCGTGCATTGTCTGTTTTCCAGGGCGGACTTAGCTCGGTCTTGCCTACGGGCGTTCAGCATAACAGGTTTACCGGCTAAGTCAAAAAGACTGGACGTTCTTAGCCCGTTCGATCCTTTATGACATGCCAGCAACATAATCACCGATGACGCCATGAACAAAATACTATTTGTGGGAGATCCACCAAAAATCTGGCGAATATGCTGACCGTTTTTCCCTATCCCCGGCGTTCGAATTCTTCCCGGTGGAGGAAACGAACCCTATCTAGCAGTTTAAGGACGACATCTGGTCGAATTTAGTCTAATCATTTTTGATATATGTTGGGCGACTTGTCTGATCAGGCAACCAGTTATTCTTCCATCAATCCAGTCATTCAGGCTCGACGTGAAGAATTCGAAAATTCTGTATGCCGCATTGCAGAATGTAGTCCTTTCCTCTGGTCTGAACTGCAGACCGAACTCAAAATTTTGCAGTCAGAGGCTCAGATGCACTAGGCTGTTGCATATTTACATAAGACTGCCTGGTACAGGAATCTAAACCTGATTGTTTGACTCTACAACTCCCCTAATGGTACTTAGGCGTCTAGGCCCGAAACCTTGAATTGGCAAAAATGTTGTTGGGTTGACAGATCGCACAATTGTTATCGAAGGCTTGTAGTGGAAACGTGGACTTAAAAACTACAAACATTAATATATGCAGGAAAAACTAACGCTAAATGGGGGAATTGTGTTTACCAACAAAAAAAAGAATGTACAGATTCGAAGAATCAGAAAAGGAATGTTCCAGACTCACGCAAAGTAGAATCCTCTCAAGTAGCGAGATAGTATTCCGATGAGGAACCGGTTGAATAGAGGCAGTCGGTTCCGCGATGATATGGTGAAGTAGGCTTGTGAGGAGGGAGTCTCCGTCAGCTCATACGAATTGCTAAGAATGTTGAGAGGTTACAAGCGAAGGCCAAGAAATAACGACGCCAAGCACACTCGAAAACAGAACACACGTTGACCGCCGCAGAGTTGTTATTGTGTATTTCCGTTTAGTCAAACAAATGTACAGGAAAGTCAGGTGTACAAGAAAGTGTAGTGAAAAAAATCAAAAATGTACAAAAGCCTACACAACTCCCCCACCAGAGCGTTTGCCAAAGAAACAAAACGCTCGATAAAATAAAACGGAAAACGGAAAAAAAATTACACTACAAAGTATTTAAGTTTGGCGGGAAAACGGATATGTCTACCGGAACGAGATGAAATGGGCGGTGGTGTAGGAGGAGGATCCGGTTGGGTGGGTAGAATGTTCAAGTGTGGTGATGGTGGGTAGGTGAGCGGAGTGATTGTATCGGGTGAGGACATAGTAGGGGGAATGGATGGCGCACTGTTCGACGGGGGGCACTCCAGATTGGCTGGCTTAAGGCGGTCAATCGAGACCGTGTCAGATTTATCAGCCTTCTGAATGACGTAAAACTTGTCTTTCCGCTGAACGAATTTACATGGGCCATCGTAGGAAGGACAAAGGGGCTTGCTCACTGCGTCATGCCGGACGAAAACAAAGGGGGCAGATTTAAGGTCCTCGTGTACAAACACATGTTTCGATGTCAGACGAGTGGGGGTTGGACGCAGTTGAGTCATGCGTTGTTTCAACTGCTGTACGAAGGTGCTCGGGATGTTAGTGTTTGTCGTGGAAGGCTACACAAATTCGCCGGGCAGACGGAGGGGTGTACCGTGCACAAGTTCGGCGACAGTGCATTGGATGTCCTCCTTGACAGAAGATCGGATGCCCAAAAGCACGAGAGGGAGATTGACACTCCAAGTGGCCGACTCTGTTTGGGACATCAGTGCAGATTTGAGTTGGCGGTGTAGATGCTCAACGAGGCCGGTGGAGGCAGGATGGTATGCCGTGGTTGTGACGTGCGCATACCCGAGCAGTCTAGTGAACTCACGGAAGAGGCTAGGTTGGAATTGTCTTCCGCGGTCAGTGGTAAGGGTGGCTGGAACACCAAAAGTTGAGATCCAGTGGGTCAGAAAAACCATGGCGATATTTTCTGCCGAGGTATCCGGATAGAAACGGCAATCGGCCACCATGTGAAACGATCAACTGCCGTCAGGATATGTATGTACCCAAGTGAAGGGGGTAATGGTCCGATTAAATCCAAGTGAACGTGATTAAATCGAACGTCCGGGACCGCAAAGGTACTTGGAGGGGAGAAGGTGTGTCATTGCACCTTGTTCTTCTGGCATGCGAGACACTGTTTGGTCCAAAGAGCAATGTCGGAATTCATCTTCGGCCAAACAAAACGAGCCGCAATTAACTTACGTCCGGCGCGAATGCCAGGGTGGGAGAGGGAGTGAAAGCGGTCAAAGACGACCTTACGATAGGGTAGTGGAACAACAGGACGAGGGGTGCCTGTGGACCAATCGCACAAAATCGTACCTGGTGACGCAGGAAGTGGTGCATCTCGAAGCTGCAGAGTAGTAGAAGTACGTAAGTCCGCGATGGACTCGTCTGCTGTTTGGAGGTCTGCAAGCTTCGCCAGGTCGAAATCGGATGTGAGTGTGTTGATTTCCGGACGGGATAATGCATCAGCAACGACATTCTCGCTGCCTCGGACGTAGCGGATATCTGCAGTAAACTGCGATATATAGTCCAGGTAACGAACTTCCCTGGGCGAGTACCGATCTGGCTTGGCCTTGAGGGCGTAAGTGAGAGGTTTGTGGTCCCTGTGGACCGGAAAGTCTCTGCCTTCTAAAAGGTGTCGAAAGTGACGTATGGCCAAGTAGATGGCAAGGAGCTCGCGGGAGAAAGTACTGTAGCGAGTCTGCGCCGGTTGTAGCTTCTGTGAAAAGAAAACTAAAGGCTGCAACTGGTTATTCAACTGTTGATGCAAGACTGCGCCGACAGCACTGCTGGAAGCGTCAGTGGTCAAAATGAGCTGTGCATGAGCGTCAGAGCTGAGGTGGTGCAGCATGGTGGCATCGGCAAAAGCCTTCTTCGCTCCCTCAAAAGCTATATGGGTTGCGGGTGAACGTTCAATAGGTTTTGCTTTCGACTTCAAAAAATCAGTCAATGGAGCCAGGATTGTCGCACAATGGGGAATAAAACGTCTGTAATAGTTTATAAGGCCTATGAAACGTCGCAGCTGAGTGAGTGTGTAGGGAACAGGGAAAGACCAACAGGTCGCGAGTTCGAGGCTCGGGTGTTCCACACTTCGGGCTTGGGTATGGCTGGTTGACGACGGCTAATAAGCCAGAAATGGCCATTCCAGTCTCCCTTGTCTTTGTCGGTAATACCATTTCTGCCTATATATCATGCGCCGCTGTGCGGCTGCTGGTTGGGCTCGAGAGAGAGCCCTTAAGGCACAACGGAACGAGTGAGTTCCGTATGAACGATCGGTGAGCGCCCCCTACCATATATATATATATATATATGTCCCTCCTCGTCCCTCCTCGCTGCTATTATGACTTGGCCGACTTCGGCCTGGTAATTGGTTGCCTGTTCGTGACCTTTGCCACACATACGGAGCTTGTTTGCTTTGTGAAGCCAATAGATCTGTGTGCGCCCATTCCTGATTGATAAATACCCGATCTGCAGCGACAGAGAATGACAGGTGGCGAGGCACTGATGAACTTCGGTTCGATTAAGTGCTTATGACCCATCTGGTAGGCCTCAGTGGTGGACCGACAGCGCCAGGTGCGTCTGTGCGCATGTTTGTGTTTCTGGTCTCAGCTGCTGGTGGTCAGGGTTATGATTGGCTGAATGAAGGCAGAATAAGCCCGAAACAGTGCTGTATCAATCTACCCGCATTCTCTGTCGTCCCTCCTCGCTGACCCTAAAAAGTCATGTCCCGGAGATTTTACTCCAAGTTCTGCACTGATTAATTTCCGAAATTATTCACCTGATTATTCTCTGGAGTTCATATACCGGAAACTGCTAGAGAACGCTGGGGGTCCCACTGAAGAGCCGAACCCCTCGCAGCTGTGTCACGCAGCGGCAGAATATCGGCGAAACACGCGTCTGGGCTTTTAGCAAGTATCTAGGTCGGGAGTAGGGTATAATACCTTTGCCATATGCAATTCATACTACTCGTATTACTACTTCTTTGTAGAATGCGCATTACGTGGTTATTCCACAGCAGTTGATTGACTTCGACTCAAATGTTCATTGAAATTTCGGTTCTGACCTTAAAAAGTCATGTCCCGGAGATTTAACTCCAAGTTCTGCACTGATTAATTTCCGAAATTATTCACCTGATATATATATATATACATATATATATATATATATATATATATATATATATTTATGATAGTGGGCGCTCACCGATCAGGTTACGGAACATGCTCGTTCTGTTGTGCCTTGGAGCTCATACTTAAACACTCGCAGGCAGTCGCACAGCGACTAGTGATATATGTTGGAAAGGTAATTCCGACAAAGACAAGGGAGACCGGAATGGCCATTTGTGGCTTACTAGCCATCATCAGCCAGTCATACCCAACCCCAAGTGTGGATCACTTGAGATTCGAACCCGGGATCTTTGGTCATGGAGTTGAACGCTCTACCATTGAGCCACGGGCCCGTTGTCCTGTCGGTTTTGATCGGGAATATTAATTATGATAGTGGGCGCTCACCGATCAGGTTACGGAACATGCTCGTTCCGTTGTGCCTTGGGGCTCATACTTAAACCCGAATGATAGAGAATACGCGCGGCCCAGGTAATTGCATAGAGGAAGACGGGAAGGCGATCGCTGGGACCAGTGTTTTATTTGTCCGACGTTTCGAACTCTCACGCGAGCCCATCGTCAAGGAATGAAAATACTGTACAACTCATCGCATATTTAGCTCATCTCTGCCGGGAATGACCTCCAGCTGCGCTGCTGATTTGTTCACGCAGTGCTTGATAAGCGATTGGCAGATCGATATGTCGATTGATCGTGTCCTCAGTTGAGTGCCACGCTTCCTGCAGCAGGCGAGCAACTCGGTTGTCTGACTGCCCCAGTATTCTCACGCTCTCGAAGTCAAAGGCGTGCCCTGGCGAGGAGGCGTGGGCGGCTACCAAGGAGAGTTTGTCGTTCCGTCTCACGGCCAATTCATGCTCGTGCAATCTCGTGCGGACCTGTTTGCCGGTTTCACCAACATAACTGGCCTGACCGCAATTGCAGTCTATCCGGTAAATGACTCCCGATTTCTGATCTATGGGAATCGGGTCCTTAGGCTGCATGAGTTGCCGGCGGATTGTTGCTTCAGGTCTGTGCGCGACGCCGATCCCAAATTCGCTCACCAGTCTGGCGAATTCTTCTGACAAACCAGCTATGTACGGCACTGCACGCCAGCACTTCGGTTTCGGCTGCCCCTTCGGTTTTCTTCCCCGGATTTCTCGCCTGCACTTTTCGACGAAATTCCCAGGGTAGCCGTTCATGATGAAGAGTTTCCTCAGGAACTGCGCCTCGGCCTTCTTGTCGGCTGGCTCCGTGCAGTGGGTTTCTACACGTCGGTAGAGTGTTCTTACGCAGCTGCGTTTGTGCGAAAGGGGGTGGTTGCTGAGAAAACTCAGAATACGAGAGGTATTCGTCGCCTTCCGGTAAACTGTTGTTTTTAGTCCCCCATCGCCTTTTTTCTGGACTAGTACGTCGAGAAACGGCAACTGGCCATCTTTTTCCTCTTCCATCGTGAACTGGATATCCGGGAAAATCGAGTTCAGATGTTGCGTGAATTCCCCTTGTTAGCCGCCCACGCCTCCTCGCCAGGGCACGCCTTTGACTTCGAGAGCGTGAGAATACTGGGGCAGTCAGACAACCGAGTTGCTCGCCTGCTGCAGGAAGCGTGGCACTCAACTGAGGACACGATCAATCGACATATCGATCTGCCAATCGCTTATCAAGCACTGCGTGAACAAATCAGCAGCGCAGCTGGAGGTCATTCCCGGCAGAGATGAGCTAAATATGCAATGAGTTGTACAGTATTTTCGTTCCTTGACGATGGGCTCGCGTGAGAGTTCGAAACGTCGGACAAATAAACCACTGGTCCCAGCGATCGCCTTCCCGTCTTCTTCTATGCAATTACCTGGGCCGCGCGTATTCTCTATCATTCGGAATACATTCGGGCGCGAAGCGCTTAAACCAGCGCGTCGGTGGGAATCCTTCTCCTGTCGACAAGCCTCAACGTACGCTCAATTGAGGTTCCTGCACAGGTGCCTAGACTCAAACACTCTGCCGCGATGCCTCTCGTATAAATCGCCTGTCAACACCGAGCTAGGTAGTCGAACAGTCTTACAACACGGACTCAGAATGATTCGAGTTTTAATCCAGGATTGTCACCTTCGACTACGCAAGTACAAGGCAGCAATTGAGGATGAACAAGCGAAGTGCTCAAGGATCCTTGGAGAGACGCTGACAAATGATC
>CACRXP010000178.1:197719-246534 GCA_902702965.1 Spirometra erinaceieuropaei | reverse complement strand
CCATTCCGGTCTCCCTTGTCTTTGTCGGTTCCATCTCATATATATATATATATATATATATATATATATATATATATGGGCAGAATGCTGTTACCGACAAAGAAAAGGGAGACTGGAATGGCCATTTCTGGCTTATTAGCCGTCGTCAGCCAGCCATGCCCAAGCCCGAAGTGTGGAACTCGCGACCTGTTTGTTTAGAATTCCACGCCTCTACCCACCGGGCCACGGGCCCGTTGCCCTGTCGGTTTTCGAACGGCGTGCTACAACGGCTGTTCATGGCCTCACACATTTTACGTACGTGCGGCGCCTGACGGCCTTGAACCTGTACCCCCTCCTCTACAGGCAGGACAGATGTGACCTCATAGCAACGTTTCATTTGCTAAGAGGACTTAATTTGGATGTCCACTGGAAAACGCTTTTTGAAATGGCACCCAAGTCTAATCTCAGACGACACGATTACCAAATTAAAAAGGATCTGTGCCGCACAAACCAACGTTCCTGCTTTTTCTTACAGAGAGTCGTTCGCCAATGGTATTCTTTGCCAACGTGTTTTGTTAATTTCCCTACCGTGATTGTGTTAAATAGACAACTGGATAATCACCTGCTAAAAGGCAACTCGAACGGCCGAAGCTTGATCAAATAGATTACTGAAATTACTATAAATATACTACTAACATCGTTTCAACAGATATTTTTTATGCGTTTATCATGACCATATGGAAATGCGGTGAGTAAAGTTTTTCGTAATTGTTTCGCAAGTGCCATAGCCTTTTCCTATCTATGTTACATTACTAGAGTTATGCATTCTGCTCACTAAAACTACATGCAAACGTTTTACAATTTAGCTATTTTCCCTTACATTTGTTCCGTCTAGATGGCATTTTCAGGGCTTACGTCGTTTACTCGAAATATACTGATACTGACTGACTGATAAGTTTCCTAGAAAAAAGTCCGACGTAGTGCTGGTGCGGTGTGCGCTAATGTTCGCAGGTCGGTTTTGGGCACTTACACGAGTCTTTCGACTTTTCCACCGATAAGTAAAAGTCATTTTGATGTACAACTGAAGAATCTGGCATATGTCTGACGACAACGATTTCCCAGCGCAGGCTAAATGTGCTTTCACTAGGCAAACGGCCATGTTCACTTAGTTAAGCCGCGGTGTACAAAGACCCTGCACTCTTAACTCCCGTACTCTTTTCAACACAAACAAAAGTGAGAAAGAGAAGAACAGGCGCACTGTACTCACCTATCCTTCTGAATGAAGTTATATCGTACAGGCTTCCTTGGATTTCTCCCCATATCACTGCGGCGTTTTAACCGGAGAATAAATTTTCCTTGATCTTGCTGTTAACCCACACCCTGTGGCAGTATATTTCTAAAAATGCAGCTGATACGCAATCTCGCGGAATGTTTACCAAAATCGTAAAATATGTTTTCCATCCAAAAAGATCGCATAAGTAGATTTGTAATATTTCTTACGATGTAGCATAATCGTAACATATTCCAGTCACATCAGAATACCGGCCTTTGAATGAGCTCCATTGCTGCTGTCTGCAAAATTCACGCGGAGTACAACATGGCTACTTAAATAGTATATGTTTCGATGTCGTTGTAAACTCAGCTACACTTTACAGAATGCATGCACAAAAATATTCTTCCTTGCGTTCATTTGGCAGCAGACTGTATTTTCTCAAAATTTTCGGTTTAAACCGAGAACATCTTTTGGTTTTAGTAAAGTTTTGAATAATGCCATTATTTAAGACAGTGAAATATCCATTCATACGGTGTCGCATCAGGACATTTATTAATATTACTTATAAAGTACGTATTCTGCTGAACATGCATTGCCGATTGCGGTGAGCCCTATATGGCATCGTTCTAATAGCGTTGTTAAATGGATGATATTTCTTTGCCGGAATTCATACATCAAATAGTTTTGAGAAAAGTAAAGAGGCAGGCGGGTGGGGAAAAAAACCGTGAATGGAAGCAGATTTTAAAAAGATAAATCTTCATCAAGCAGAAAATTCGAGAAAAACACAATTTTCTATCGAATAGATACAAGTGATGAAATTTTTTGGGCACCTTCTAAGTATTACATTAAAATTGATAACGGCATCAAAATCAATTGGAAAATTTCATGCTAGATAATTTGTCTTGTTGTAGATAGCGTAGATTTTGCGGATGGCGTAAAAAGGCTCATCCAAAAGACGGCATCCTGACGCGGCTGAAATAATTTAGGATTTATTCTGCATGATAATTAATATTGCAACCCTACTTAAGTAACCCCTTCGAATTGCAAGCATATTTTATATTTTCGGTTAATATTGAATGAGATAGCAAATCATATGTAGTGCAGAAAATGAAGTGGTTTTATTTCCGTTAAATAATTAAGACCACACGAGAGACGATTTGCAATGACGGGTTCTGCATCCCGCTTTTATTCAGAAAGTCTTTCTTGTCATTCAAACCTGGGGACGGTCGGTACGACTGCAGTGTCATTGCACGCAAGTGTGGCGTCGGAAAACGTCGAGGTTAGCACACACACACATACACACACAAACAAAACCGAATAGACCACCTAGGGTAGATTGCCGGTCATGTAACACCAGGCAGAGTCGTTAGACACAACATCAGACAAGCTTATAGAGATCTAATATGAAGAGACTTTTATAGTGTTAGAAGTCTAATGCCATTGGTCTTAGAATGTGAGACACACTTGGGATGAGGTTTGCTAAGATGTGGTTTGGTAGCCCCACCTGATGAACACAATACTGTTTGGGTTGAGGTTAAGGGTTAGGGATAGGGGTAATGGTTAGAAGTTAGTGCATATATTTCTCAACCATTCAAAGTACAACCGCACATTCCCAATAGGTTTTCTTTCGCATACAACTACTTGGCCTCGTCACCTGTGTGTTCCCCAACTTCAGACGTAAAAACCCGTAGTACCGCCGGTCCCGTATTAGAGGTAACTGGGCTTTGTTTACTTCGGGTGGCGCTACATAACTACATATGACCAGAGAGTTAAGTTGTATGTGAATCCTCTCCGTCTGTCATGCTCAGATTTATACAGGCGCAAAACACCATTTGAAGCGAAAGCTTTCACACGGCATGGTATGCATACGAGTGTGTTCCACGCGGGCAGCTAAGCATCACCCAGCTCAACGCATCCCGCTACGGTGTGGGATTTTGCTTGCGATTTGCCATTCTTCTAACAGGTTTCTGTCAGGAATAAGAACAATTAAAATTTCAGTTAATGGTTCCGGACTTTCAATGTAACCTAAAGATATCGATTCTCCCAAATTTACTGTATATTCACTGTCAGGACTGGATGAATTAATGAAATTTTTTAGTGACTATACCTCGTTTCACTAGGAGAGGACAGTATACCGCTTCGAAAAATCTGACCGGACAACCCGGATTTGAATGCCTGGGAACGCATTCTTTTGTGGTGACCAAAACTTATGGGAAAACTAATATAGTTTAGGAGGTTACAGTGCAGTAAATTAGTGTAAAGTGTGCACTTTTGTCTCCTGAGGGGCATAGAAAACGATCGAAATGAGAGCTGGGTCGTTATTTTAGTTCAGATTTCATTTTCGTCGTTACGTATGACCCACCTTTGTTTGTTTACCATTGCTAAAGATGTTATCCATTTTTGGTTGCCAAAATTATCGTGAGTATTTGCGATTCTTACTGCAATTACCGACTACCCGTTCTCTAACATTGCCTTTGTATGTCCTCTACCGCACTGAAGTTGAGATATTAAGAAGTTTTTACTTGTGCATTCGATCTGAAGTTCATCGACCATAAGGTGTGTGTAAGTCGTTATCTTTGCCTAGTCAGTGTGCAGACATTGTTTAATGAATGGACGCATCAGATATAGATTCGTAAACTTCGAAGACAATTGACGCAGGGCGTGGACTTGTGAGGCAATTTTTACAGCCCATTAGAAACAAGGCCAGTTGCAATAGCGAAGGGGAGCAGCAATTGTTTCCGTCTATCGCGTCCAGCCTAACGAAATGCTCGACCGACAGAATCCCGAACTCGAATAGCCTGCCACCTCTGACCACGATTTCCTAATTTTTACTTCAATGGTAACTGGACCCACCGTTTCCACCACCCTGCTTTACCTGGGTTGAACCTCATACATCTCTGCAATTCAGCCTTACTGTCAAGAGCAAGGCTTTGGCGCTCTTTAGCGGTTGCCTCGCCCAAATCACAAAAAGGCAGTTTGCTCCTGGATCCAAGCTAAAAAAGCAGCTATGTGACTTGGAAATAAGATCACTTACAGTACAATGAGCTGCATACCATCCCATTTTATGGTCTTGTTGACGCGAAGGTTTATTAATACATGGGCGATAACTTCTCAAGGCTGATTATGCGGTGTTTGTAATCATAGTTCTACGAAAGGAGATAGGCGTTGATGCACGTTTAATAATCCGGTAAGTTAACGTGGAGGAATTACAGGCGTCAGTGGTTGAATTCGCCAATTTTAAAGACCAAAATCTCTAAGCGTAGTGGAGCAGTCTACCGCTTGGAGAGGGTAATTTCTGTGTTCGAATGACGCTGCTGCTGGAGGGCGGCATTGTAAAAGTAGTCACTTCAGTTTAAATAGTTTGTGTGTAATCTGGTCGCATATGTCGGAATAAATTACTACAGTACGCCCGAATTAGAGCAGTCTAGAGACTTGTGTTCTAATTTTATCCACCTCCTGGCCTTTTTATTGTCATTCATAGTCAGGAAAGCACTTATTACTGAAGGTTTAAAGCCGACACCCTTAAATTGTTCATCTTTGGAAAGAGCGAAAAAGGGCGATTCTGGCTTGCAACCTTCCCTACCGACGCAGCAGATCTGACTCGTTCATCACTGAGCACCTCATATGATCAAATCAACTAGACCTGGTGCGATGTTGGAAAGTCAGTCTGTGTGCTGTATTTTGCCGATTTACCCTTATCCTTCTGCCATGCAAATGCAATTAGAAAGCAACACCAGAAGGTGGTCATTTTAAAGGGGCAAGTTTTAAACCTTTTAAGGACTGTTTGCGCAATAGGGCAGAACGGGACTGTCTTCACTGTATTTTATTACCGACAAAGACAAGGGAGACTGGCAGCCACTCTTACCCAACCTCGAAGTGAAGAACGGCCTAGGCTCGAATTCGCGACCTGTTTAGTATAAGTAAAACGGCTCTAACCACTTGGCCACGAGCCCGTTGCCCTGTCAGTTTTTGATCGGGAATATACAATAGTAGGGGGCGCTCACCGATCGTTTCCACGGAACTCACTCGTTCCGTTGTGCCTTACGGGTTCTCTCTCTCGAGCTCAACCAGCAGCCGCATAACGACGCATGCCATAAGCAGTATGTTATTATCTACAAAGACGCGGGATACTGTCGGTAAAAACAAACTGCATATATCATGCGCCGCTTTACGGCTGCTGGTTCGACTCGAGAGTGAGATATCCCGTAAGGCACAGCGGAACAAGTGGTTCCGTAAGAACGATCGGTGAGCGACCCCTACCGCTGTCTTGACTGAGTTCTACTGGCTGCGTTTAGAAATTATCGGACGGCCCAGCCAGCATCTGAGAACCAGAGCTCACGCAAAACGCTCAGCGTGGTGTGGTGATTGCTATCCTGCATGTGCTATACATAGTCATTTTTAAACAAATCGCCAAAAACTAGCGATCCTACAGCTCCAAGTGTACAAGGAATCACCAATGGTTAGGTCAGCGCTTTCAGCAGCATATACCATGCAGAGGTCCGGATTACCTTTATTTGTATTTCATCTTAAACAGCCATAACTCATAACCAAAGGGACAGGTTGAGGGAGAACATTGTTTCAGTTCCTTTTCCCTCTTTATCTTTTCCAAAACTGGATGAAGAAGCATAAAAAGCCCTGCTAAAGTTCTTTTTAGAAATAGGATTACTGCGCTTCTTAAAGTACACCGTCAATCCCTCTCATTTTTTAAGTGTGTGTTTACAACAGATGAAAACAACGAATGTTGCAAGCCGAAAAATCAACTTCGGTGCCAAAGGACTAGTTATTGCGGTTGCTGCCATATCCTCAACGGCACGAACCCGAGGACTTACTTGGTCATCGGGTTCCTTATATCGGTTAGCAGGGATAGCCACGGGCATTGCATGAAAGCCCTGTGAACCGACTGAACAGCTTTTACCCGAATAATCACCGTAAAGTGCTGAAAATGCAGTGGAATGAATGAATCTGGCATAATGTGATGAGTCTAGTGTGCGAGAGTTTTTCCAACTCCAGAGCAAGGGATGGCACAACATGTTGGGCAAACTTGACTGTAGCCAGAGAGCCTACAAGGCTCAGTAAGCAATGGCAGCAAGTATTCTTACCGGCCCAGTTTCAGTCATTTAGGTTGTTAGTCCAGCACCTAATCAGCGAAGGCGTCTTTGCTTTGCTTGTTCTTGCTTGCCAGCTTTCTCTCTGTCTGTTTATGTTTGTGCTTTTTGTAAGTTAAATGCAGTTCTGTTGAATTTTATCTGTCTGCCTTTGATTTTAATAGTTTTTGCTTGTCTGGCCTTCGTCTGATTGCTTCTGTTTGCCCTTGTACGCTGTCAGCCGTTATTTTGAGTCTGTTTGCTCACCGCTTATATTTCAGCAATCAGTTCACAAAGAGAGCGACGGGAATTCACTGCTTCCCGTCTCTCTACCTTTCTCCCATCCCCTCCCCCTCCGTCCCTTCTAGTCCTACAGCAATGTCGTAGACAGGCTAACTCGTGTTGTTCTCCCAATAAGTAAAAGACGTCGACAAAAGTGGAGTTCGGCAGCCGTCTGGGACAAATGAGTAGCCCTATATAAGGGAAGCGCTGCTCACTCCCGCGAGTGGGAAGAGACTATAAAAGGTGCTCTAAACAAATGCTGGGGACCTACGCCGTCTGCACACTGGCCGTGGCCGTAGACGCAAAACCCACGGTCGAAACCACCAAATCCGACAGACCACTCTCTCGCTCTCTTCCCCTCCTACCCGCCGCCCTACCCGTCAGACTGGTAGGGTAAGACCACTCACCATGACAGCCTGGAATGTTCGTTCGCCTTTATACAATCCGGAGAGCCAGCGAGTGCAGTGGTGGACAGCGCTAGTGACTCAGGAACTGGCGCCCTACAAGGTGGACATTGCTGCACTCAGCACGACCCTCTCCTCTGAGCAAGGCCAACTGGAGGCGGTGGGTGCCGAATACGCCTTCTTCTGGAGCGGTCACCCCAAGGCAGTGTGCACTCAAGGAGATGCAGTCCTCCGAAGAAGGTCAACTAGAGGAGGTTAGTGCCGGCTACACCTTTTCTGGAGCGACTGAACGCGGGCGTCGCATTCGTCAACCGGAACGACATTGTGGGTCGACTGCCTTGTCTGCCGCAAAAATATCAAGGATCGCCTTGTAAGCCTCCGCCTGCCGCTTCGAGGAGATAAATTCGCCACCACCGTCATCGTCCACCGCCCCCCCCCCCTACGATGATCAGCCCTGAAACTGCAAGGAACAAATTCTACGAGGACCTGCACGCCCTCCTGGCGACTGTGTCGAAGGCAGACGAGTTAATTGTCCTTGATGATTACAACGCCCGCGTCAGCACGGAGCAGGCTGCCTAAAAAAGAGTGCTGGGTTACGATAGTCTCGATGGTCCTAACTACAATGGCATGCGGCGAACACCGACTCATTCTGACCAACACCTACTTCCGCCTCCAAATGCGAGAGAAGGTCACCTGGATTCACCCTTGGTCGCGGCATTGGCACCCGCTGGATTATGTCCTCGTCTGGAGACGAAACCAGTGGGACGTGCTGGCGAAAATGGCAATTCGGGTTGCCGACGGGTGGACCGACCATTGTCTCGTCATCTCGAACATGCGGATTCGCCTACAGCCTCGTAGGAGACCTCAAGGTAAGCGGTTCCCAGGTAAGTTGTATATTGCTTCGCTGCTTTTGCTTGCTCACCATCTTCATTTCGGTAACGAGCTATCTCAACGGCTATCCAACCTTCCAGTCGCTGCTGCTGCTGGGGCCGCTGACGAGAACGCCTCCGTGGAGAACCGATGGAATCACCAGCGGGACACAGACTAGTCCACGGCCCTGGCTGTCCACGGTCACGCAAGACGCCAACACCAGGATTGGTTTGATAAAAACGACGCCGCGATCAGAAATCTACTCGCCGAGAATAATCTCCTGTATAAAGCCTACGTCAACCGTACCACCGATGACAGCAGACCAGTCTTTTACCGTAGTCGCAGCTTTCGGCAACAGCGTCTGAACGTGATGCAGGACGTTGGACGGTTCGTAGGACCGAAGAGGTCCAATGGGACACGGAGTGCAACAAATGGAAGAACATCTTCGCCGTGATCAAAGCTGTCCACGATCCGCCAACCAATGATACTGCACCTCCTCCAGGCGCCGACGGCAGTACCCTACTTACTGAAAAGATAGATTCTACAGCGATCTAGCAAGCAATTCAGAGGCGTCCTCAACCTTCCCTCCATCATCTCCGACGCCGCCATCCCCCGTCTGAATCAAGTGGAGACCAACGCCGACCTCGAACTCCCTTCCGCTCTTCACGAAACCATCAGGGATCTACAGTAGCTCTCCAGTGAGAAAGCGCCCGAATCGGAAGTGATTCTTGCTGAGGTCTACAAACATGTTTGTCCCCGACAAATGGACAAACTGACTGCGCTCTTACAGGGGATGTGGCGTCAAGGCGGAGTCCCGCAGGATTTCAAAGACGCCACAAGCGTGCCTCCATACAAGCGGAAAGGAAACTGCCAGCTCTGCGACAACCACCGAGGCAATTTCTTGCTGAACATTGCCGGAAAAATCTTCGCTCGCATTCTTCTCAACCGCCTGAACCACCATCTGGAACAAGGTCTGCTGGCCCGTACATTCACCTCATACATCGGCCTGGTCGATCGCTTGCTAATTCATCGCACAGGGCTTGCGAACCAGTGCCTGGAACGCCCACATACACTCGCCGCATCCGACTCAACTGCCCTCACCGCACCCGCACATTCACCCACCGCATGGGCCTATTAGGCCATCGGCGGATTCACAAAAACCTACAGTAGACAACCGCCGGCTGGAGCACAGTATTACGTCTTCCTCCACCTACGTCATGCAACATTCTCATGCACCGCAAGCATCAAATTACCTCATCCCACGCAAGCAGGAAGTATGCGTCTCAGTAACGTCTCCATGCAACCTATTTGCAGCCTGCGTGATTCGAGTCTGAGTCTATCACGGCGCATCGAACGCTGTGGCTTTGAAGGCTGCAGTCTGACGCCCCAACTCAGCCCACGCAGTCTGTCCAGTTTGTGTGTGTGTGAGTGCGTGTGTGTGGAATGGTGGACTGGTGGGTTGAGAGCCAGGCTGCAGCGGCTCCTTCGTAACGTGGCCTATGGCACTTTGACTCATGAGAGATGCACGCCACCAAAATCCCGTTGTGGTGAATCCTGGTGCTTATGTTTGGGGTCAAGTCGTGTATGGGACGCTCGAATACAAGGTCACTAGATATTTCAGCAACCCCGCCTATTCTCCGCACTAGCCAACTGACTGGCCCGGACAGTGGCTGAGGCCTGGTACTTGGAAGGAAATATGAGGTCGACGACTCAACGCATTTCCCTCACTATAAATAATCTGAAGTGATTGAAGTTACTCCGGTGCGCTGAAAGCCGTGACTTTGAAGGTTGCCAACTGCTGGGACAATTTAGACTTCGCAGGCAGTTCAGTGTTGACTGTTTGTGTGAAGCGGCCGACCGGTAGTCTAAGAGTCCGTCTGCCAAGGCTCCTTCTCAATGTGACCTTTATTGCAATCTCA
The DNA here is from genome assembly GCA_902702965.1 of Spirometra erinaceieuropaei. NCBI lineage: Eukaryota > Metazoa > Platyhelminthes > Cestoda > Diphyllobothriidea > Diphyllobothriidae > Spirometra > Spirometra erinaceieuropaei. The sequence continues at coordinate 236,723 of CACRXP010000178.1, read as the reverse complement.
TTCCGTGGCAACAGAGCCTGCGGGCGGTTTCGACTGCGCCAGCCTCCATTTCTGTTGTTGGTTAAAATCCCGGTCATTTAATGTGGGGACCACGGGGGTGTGGAGTGGAACGCCAAGGTGCGGGCTCGACCGTGCCATCCACCTGCACTCTCTCCCACGTCTGTTCTTCTTGACTTTGTCTTGACACCGAGTCCAAGAGGAGGGAGGAGAGAGTGCGGTAGGTGCTGTGCAAGTCTGTATCCACCAAAAACTAAATCAAGCGCAAGTCAACATGCCTGCCTTAACTATCTGGGAGCGCACGGTGTGAATCGTTTGCAACAACGACGGAATTGTGTGCATTGGGGACTGATACGTGCGTGCTTGGTGGCTGGATGATATTCGTCACAGATAGATGAGTTATTAAGCTTTGTCAACAACGCGTTTACGTCCATCTGTGGCAGTCTTGAAGTTTGAGTGATTGTTGGCGTATTTACTGCCCGATGAGTTCTGCGTCAACTGCGATCGTTGATGTTATTTGATAATGAAGATATGTGATGCTATTCTACTGTGTATATAAAGCCATTATCACAACACCATGCTGGGATCATCGGCATTAGATGTAGGTCTAACTATCCGAATTGATTATGGAAATGGCACAATCGACTAAATCACTGTTTAAACTGTGTTCTTTTCGGCCGCGTCGGCGGTTAATTAGGACAGAGAGGCCGATCACCAGCGCCAGAAGGCAGACGATTCCAATTGTGGTAGCGGCGATCGCAAACGGCGGAAGGCCCTTCTCTTGCGGGATCTCTAAAAGAACACAAAAGTATATCAAATCAGGATTGTACAACGATGATACTTCGATTGTACAGACGGTGTGTTGACGCATGATGGGACATTTTGTTATGTTTTCGGTAACGCATCGTCAGGCCAAAGCAGCTACATAGAAATTGAAAATATGCGAAGTTCGTAGAGTTATAAGTGACTCATGGGCCATTAGCACTCATCATTCCCACGTCATCCGCATGGAAGCTTCGGCGTTTTATGGTCACCATGTCAGGGGGTGAGGAGGAGGGTGCCATATGCTGTGAGTGGTGCTTTTAAGTCGGGCACGTTGACCATACATCACTGCCATCAGGAGGTTGAGGTGGCGCATTATTGTCGCCTGGGGGCGGTGTTGGCCACGGAAGACATAGCGCCTGTGTCAACGTCTTCTGACAGCATAGCACTGGATTGTCTAGCCTCGGCTGTAGCTAGCACCCGTTGGCGTAGGCCTCTGGGTAGGCTTGCTGGTGTCCGATAGACAATCTAAAACTCTTCTTTGGCATCAACTCGGTGATTCGTATCGACAAGTTGTGCGAAGATGGAACTCGGAATCCATTTGTTTTCACCTCTGTCTAGTCAGGCCGGTATGTGTTCACCTACTCTCTTTTCCAGGCGCCTCGTTGGACAGCCAATGTATTTCACTCCACAGGAGCAAGTGAATGAGTAAATACACCCCGATGTGGCCATCAACAGTAGTTGGTCTTTACCTCCCAAGCGTAGGAGAGGAGAGTTCGTGAAACGTACAGGTAAATTCGCCGCGGGGAAAGCGCTAGTGGTCGCTGCCTTCATGCGTCGTTTTACTATGCCACTTACTGTGTGCCCTTGAAGAGTTAGTCTTATAAATAAGTTTTTCTTTTCTGCAGTTGCCATTGTGTGCTTTTCAGTACGCTCCCCTACATTTCGGAGGTTAAATATCTTTTGGTATCCGTTTTCGTGAAGTATATCCTTCAGCTGCTGTGATTCTGCCTCAACAGTCTTAGGCGAGCAGATACGCCGCACTGTAACTGCCAATCCCGGGACCAAATTGCGTTTAATATTTAGGGGGACAAACCTGTGAAAATAAGTGTATTATCCAGTCCAATTTTTCTTTCGGAATGCCTTACGTTGGATAAACCCATCCTCTTGTCTGTGCAGAAGAACATCGAGGAACGCGATTTCGTTGTCTGCCTCAAACTCTGCAGAAAACTTTAATCAGGGGTGTTCACTTTCAATCTTTTGGACTTTATCAGTGGTCGTCGGGCAGAAAATATCGTCCAAGTGCCGACCGTAGAAGTCAATGTCACTAATAATATCTTGTAACCTTGTCTTATCGACTTTGCCCATGAACAAAAATTGTAAGGAACATTCCAAAAGGTGAACCAATTGCTACGCCATCTATTTGCCTCTACGGTTGGCCATTGCACAGAGGCCGGATGTTTTGTGTGCAACGTGTTGGCAATTCTTATGACGTTTCTACTGCCATGCCTAAGGTGGAAAAGTCAGAGAAGTTAACAATTTTGCTATCAGATTCCAGGAACTTAACTGAAGGCAGACCTCTAGGAAGGACGACCTATAATATGCTTCACCGCGATGGGCATGGAATCATCCCTCCTTTCCCTGAGATTCGCATATTCGCATCCATCCGAGAAAGAAAGATCTATAATATGTTTCTACTTGATGGGCAAGGAATCATCCGTCCTTTCCCAAATGACAGCGTCTGTTGAAATCCATAATTTATCTGCTGACAGAAGGTGTGGGAGAAATGGAGAACGTTCTGGCTATTTGACATGTACTGGACCATTACCTGCCAATTACGCTTCATTGCGCTATGGAATGTGAGTCGATTTTCCCTTTCAGACGTGCGGACAAACGCTTAATTACGGTTGGCGAAATTCATTTTTCTGTACGTTTATACGAGTTTTGTTAACATGGAAAGATGAAACCTACCTGGACATACGGTATCATTAGCGTAGGGGAAGGAATTAGATGTCAACCATTTCGATAATGCTGACTTATATGGCCCATGTAACAGGGCATGAAAAAAGCAACCGCCTGCAATACGAGTGACGTTGAGCCAGCCTCAAGGAATATTAGTGATAGGTTGAGGGTAAGGTACTAATTCTAAGGCTACATTTGAAATCCATGTCGGATAAGACCAGGACAATTTAAGGGTCAATAAAGGGACTAGTATTAACTGCAGATTTAGGGTAAAGTTAAGATTAAAAATAGGGCAACAGTTTAGTTTTTTGTTAGGGTTGTTGGCTGGGTTAGAACACGGGAATATTTCGTCGTTTCCGGAATTCACTACAGGTCAGCTATTTTTACATTCCTATTTCCGTGTCCTCTTTAGGAGGCCATATAGATCAGTCCTTACAGTTTGTCAATATCGGAAACAAACAAAAACTCAAGAAGAAGACAAAACGGAATCCTGTATAATTAATAGACATTTCTGATGAGTAACCAATCTCATGAAATGTAAGCCGAAATTCTGAAATGCGTTTTCTAGTAGGAAGGATTACTTAGTGGAGATTTATAATATTGACTATCATGGGACATAGTCCTATAAGATTTCGGACTTGTCAGGATGTCGGCTTTTGAATGCATTTCTTCTTAACCTCCTATTGAAACAGCACTTGGTAAGGAATTACTACTTAGAAAGCATACATTTGTAACATTGATTTTTGATGTTCCTATCAATTCAAATATATTTTATGGGAAACACCCATTACAATATGCTTTATTTTGTTCTTTTGGTAGACAATAGTGTTGTCCTTACATTTTAAACCTGAAGAAACGGTACATTTAGGTCTCGAAAAGTTTCCAACGTCCGTATAACTCTGAGCCTGATCAGCCGTTGCATAAGCTTTTAGCCATTTCAGTTTTCAAGGTGCATGCTGTCGGCGTAAGGAGACTCATATATTCCTCTCTTATTTTAAGAGGATACCATGCAGAGTTCACAAAATATTGCAAAGGATGCGGATCATGTTCTACATTTCATGAGAATCATTGTCAAACGTGCATGTACAATGCTGTATGAATGGATAATGCACGGTCTTCAAAATCCCGTAATAAAAAACTTTTCCAAAAGCCAAATATACCCCTTTTTCAGGTATAAAATGCAAAGATACCGTAATGAGCAAAAGAAAGCATATTTTCATGCATATTTCCTGTAAAATATATTTAAATTTATAAGAACATCAAAATCAATGTTAATGCATGCTATCTAAGTTGTCATTTCTTACGCAGTACGATTTTCGTAGGAGGTAAAAATAAAAGTATTCACAATCCGACATCCTGGCGAGTCAGAAATATTACAGGACTATGTCGCTTGATAATTAATCTTGTAACGGTACCTAATTAATTTTTCCTAGTCAAAAAGGAATTTCCGAATTTCGGTCAACATTTCATGAGATCGGTCATTCACTGTATGTGTTGAGGGTGTCAGAAGGTGATGTCACTCGTTAATAAATGGCAAGCAAAGGTTTTTACTGAAAAGCCTATTGTGTGTTAATCGCCAGTAATCATTGCACCCGTTGTTTAAACTGAGTTTTTAATATCCTCTTTTTAAAAGGATGTTTGCTCTGATGCAAAGGCTTCAAGAGTTATAACATCATCGATATTTCGAAACAGTTTCTTTGCCTAGGGATTAATGCGGGGATGCAGACAACGTACAAGTGGATGGCGAACAAGGGGGTGCATAGAGATAATTGTGCGAATGTCCCCTCCCTAACATTTCATGCAGCAGAACGATACCTTTTCTACTGGTTAGCACAGGGTGCTTGGCGTAAGAGGTAGACTCAAACGTTCTAATTGCTGATACAAGAGATCCGCTGTTACGGTCTCACTTTGTTCCAGTGACTCGAAGTGATGAATCCCTACTACGCCCCGCCACATATACAGCAAAATTTGTCAAGGAAAACGCTCGATATCAGCATAGAAACTGGCATATAGCACAGGGAAATCCATTGTTGCTTGCATTCATTATTAACGTTAAAACAATTTCTCATTTTCAGAGACATTGCAATGAAGTAGTACCTTTCTCGCACATCTACTTAAAAATGCTTAAGATTGGGAAAGTTTGATCTTGGCTTTCTAATTAAAATTGGAATGGCACCTGAAATCATTTTTTAACAATTTAATCTATCCGTTTCCGTGCTTCTGAACACTAGACCATGCGACATATCGTTTCTCCGATAATTCTTCGATGGTCTGACTAAAATATGCCTTAACAGATGCGCTGAAATGGTCTTACACAGACTCATCGTTCATCACGGACGATGGGGATCGGAGAGGTCGAAATCCCCCGAACAGTGTTTCAGGAAAAAATGCCTGCACTTGTGAGAATTTAAAACCTTAAAATAAACACCATAGATAGTTATGGTGACAATTGTTGCGTTGGTTTGCTTGCGAAATGCATACGGCATACCCTGACGAACACGGTGCCTTCAGATTTCTTGTCCCCCGTTTCGATAATTCCAATCAAATAACAAAATCCATGTCAAGACTAAAGAAAATATACCTAGTTTTTTATTCAAAGGCACATAGATTAAAGAGTTCTCACGCAAGGACACTACTCAGACTTATAAGCACTAAATAAATAACGCTTAAATTTAAGACCACACATCGGCATTTATTTCGGGTGACGCTATTATTTTAACCATTATAATTCTCCTTCAGGGCAGAGGAGTTAGAACGTCCTGTTATTCACTCGAGCACATCGTACGGTGTACCTTCTTAAGAAAGCAAGAGCACATACTGTGGTTACTTGGTTGAAATCAATCCTAATGAGTAAGAAGGGTGAGTATAATCAATTCTGTTTTAAGGACGTTTATCTTATGAGGGACAAATGTAGCAGTTCAGTCCGACTGACTCAGTTAATTAAAGTAAGATATTCTTTCTGTTATTAAGTTCCCAATGACTACCGGAGCCTGCATTATTTGGTTTAAGGCGCCTGATAGCTAAAACTAGAGCATGGAACATTAAGCTTACGGACGCTCCGTTGCGTTGGAAGTTCCGTCATTTCCTTCTTTCCATATCCCTCCTTCTGAAACATGCGGACGAAAGCACTAAAACAAGATTTAATCGTTTTTTTACTTGCCCGCTGATAAAAGGAAGCCTTTGGATCAAGAAATCAACATTAGAAGGGCATATGTGCAGGTTATACATACTTGAGACTCGAATTGGGTTCCAGATATCCGCTGAATGTGTGGTTAGTACGCACCCCTTTCCCATATACGTCAGAGGTGGAGGGGATTTGCGGAATGCCCTGGAGAAAACCAGTTGCCAGCACTAGTAGATAAGCTATCCCAACGACTGTGATGATGGTTGCTGCTGTTTGTAATGCCTTCGTTCGCAGGAATCCTACAGGGCCGATCGGTTTGAAATAAGATAACAGAATTCTCACGCAAACACACTACTCGAACATTTTGCTGACGCAGGATTATTCAAAAACAATTTTGCGTCGAAATGTGCTAGCACTTTAACGGTCGGATTTTAGAAATCAAATATCTCTCAGGACTTGCCAGTCATCATCTATTAAGTTTTCATTTCCTATGTCGTTATTCTCTGATATCGTTTTTTGGAAACAGGACAAGGGAAGGCGCAATGTCTTCGCATTCTTTAACATTTAGTAGCCGTTTAGTCACTCATTTACATGGAATGAGTAAATCTGTTGTAAATAGAACAAACGTTTAATCTCGGTTTTTCGAATAAAATAGCCATTTTAATTTTATCTATGCATAGAAGACTCAGAAAGATGTCAATTGAATTGAACCTAAAATGATAAACAATTTGAATAATTTAATATCGGGGAACCTAAAAGGAGTAAAGCAACGCTTATTATGATATCAGAGTGAAATTTAACAATCGTATTCTCTTCCATAAGATCCCGGTAGATTAACATCTATGCTTCGGTCCTAAAGCTGGTTTTTCATTATTTCAGAGCGGCAATTTCGAATAAACACGTTGTCAATATATTCGGCAAAATTTATTTAGGAATCGGAATTCTAGGGATAATAACTTTAACAAAAAGCTTGAACGTGGAGGACATTTAACATTTGTTCGTATCGATAATTAATTTTCCCAAACATATTTGTTTTGGTAGTGGTGGAATACCACTGAGAATGAACCCACTGAGAATACCGAAAACATGTTTGGTCGGCACTAAATGCCGAGATCCTTTCGATACGCCTAAAATTTATGTCACAACTGCAAAATGCATCTTCAGATAAGAGTCGACCCATGTTCATTTGAGTCCGTTTGGTTTGACGGACGGGTTCTAACCAAATAATTGTGAGGTTTGTATGCATTCAACTCAACATTATTGCTCTCTTTTCCAGAGGAATACCGATCCCTTAGTGAACAAATTCAATAGCTAATCTTTGTGTCTGCGAAATGAACAAATAATGCGTCTAAGTCGGCGATATAAGAGTTAAGACGCGGTTACCAATGCCTGGCACACATTGTTGGGACCAGACCGCGTGTGGTATGCGTGGGAGGCGGACCGCTAAGGGCTGTCAACCACTTCGACCTGGCCCGCCTTTGACCATCTTGACGTTGTCTGGCCGTCGGCGTGAGGTGGGTAGAGGATCCGGGAGTGGAATGGACGCTGTCGCCATAGGTGTGCCACACTTTGAGCTAATTTTCGCTCCCGTTGTCGGTGCTCTGCCGTCTCTGTGCGGCATCCCGTGGTCATCGCCGCTCGTGAAATTCGAACGGTCAGATCACTCACAATTTTGTGCTTACCCTTCAGCTGACTTAGGCGCCACCGTTCGGCCCAACTTTAGCCTTGGACGTAGATGAGACTTAATTTGACTGGTTTGTAACGCTGATGAGCGCGGGACTGGCAGACGGGCGTTTAAGCTGCAGGTGGAATACAACCTCACAAAATATCGCTGTTCCACTAGAAGTTCGAAGTACTTCGGCTGGTTGTTAGTAAAGAGCAAGAGGTCCATTGGTGATGGTGGATGTAGTCCTACAGCACAGACCACAACTAACTGAAACACAAAAGTGTGGTTGCATTTTCGGAGATCGGATCATTAACTGGACGCTCAGTTTTGCCCCATAATCATGCAAGGCATCTGGGGGCCAAGGGCATTTGAAATGCTGCTTCTCTCAATATTTTCTTGCATGCTTGCCTTACTTCATATGCCCTATGCCTGCAACTGGCACAGCACTTATAATCCATAAGTTGGGGACCTATGAAACTTGCATTTTACCTTAAAATAGAGAGACCAGGTGCAGATGAACCACTGACTGAATATTGCAAGGTAAACAACTAGTTTCTTGGTCAAACGTAATTAACAAAGATATTTTGGTTAATGTTTTCCGTGTGCTCAAAATTAGTGTCGCAGACCACGTAATATATTTTCAAAAAAAGAGTTTTCCATATGCGCTTTGGTCCGTTAGGTGTATCGGAGTGGTCCCAACCAAATATGTGTGAGAGTTCTATGCACGCAACTTGACAATTCTATTTTGGCAGTTAGTAAAATGCGGATTTTTACTTCATCATTTGAATAGGTATTACTTTTCTGTGCAAAATTATTAAATTATGGCACGTATATATTTCTTGATATAACCAATGCCTTAACTTTACACGACACCTGCCAGCCACAAATTGGGACCTGAAGAACTTGCATTTTACATTATAAAAGAGAAGCGTTAGGATGAATGTACTTTTTGACAAGTGTCATGGCTTTTAACACTTATCTGCTGACGACAACGTGGCTTAAGACTCAATGTCTGCTCATCATACAGCATACATCGGCACATGCTGGCTTTATGTTCACGCACATATTATTTAGATGTGTAAGGATGCTTATGGCGTGCAAGATAAGATTTTTTCACTCGCACCCATGCCATGCCCATCTAATTCCAATGGGATCGTCGAACTCATTTCCGTCCAATATTCATAGACATCTGATATGTCTGATCCAGGTTTATTTCCACCTCTTCTCATAGGGTTCAGTTTATTTGTGTCATAGTTTGAATCAACAATATTTGTTGTCATTAAACTGTCTCCAGAAGCTTTGTAAGCAGGTTCAGAGACACCGGAACCTGTTTTAACAGAAAAGTTAATGAATTATGCTAAATAATTTAACCAAGTGGCTAATAGCATTGTGAGGAATAAATCATCTAAATGCCACTGGCTATTTTTATCGATAAGTTGCCGCAGGAAGATGCTTGATATCAACTTCGGCCTGCATTGAATGCGAAGGCTATGGTAATATGCTCAACCCCAACATCACTTGGCGCACAAATACTGTTAAACAAGGAGACTTACCGTTCTCATTTGATTCGAGTGGGGCTTCAGGACCATCCCCAACCAAATCACCATGGGAAGTGGGTACGACTGCGGATCTTGTGTTTTCGTTTGATCCAACGGAATCCCGTTTGTCTGCGTCCTCATCTGAATGGATGATTTTTACATCAGCTGCATTGCCGTCTGTGGTGCTGAGACCAGGCGCAGATGAAGCAGGGGCTACATAATGCAACGTAAACAACTAATTACTAGGCAAAGCGTAATTGGCAAATATATTTTGCGTATACTTTGGCCGCCGTCTTCCGTGGGTCAGGCCCGATTTACTCTGTCGCAATCGGCCTATAGTAAATCTCGCACCATGTTTGCGCAACGTTATTATATTTATTGAATTTTTTGGAATTTAGATGCAGTTGGCATACGTCTAGGGAATATTTACGGTTATCCGAAAAGAAAACGGGCCTGTGGCGTATTGGTAGAACATTCGGCTTAAGTATCTCGACTACCGAAAATGCTCAAATATGAAACTCAGCTTTACTAACATAGTAGCATGCATGACGGGGGGACAGAGTGTAATACAGAATGGTTGTCTCAGTCCATTTGGACGAAATCGACATCTCCTTCCAGGTGTGTAGTTGTCATGACGCGACTGTCTGTAAATGCATTAAGTCAGACTGATAGTTAAACATAACTAAAACACATTGTAACCTGAGCGGTCGACGTCTTTCTCGAGACCAAGTTATATTACTTAAAACTGCAGTTGGTTTTATTATTTCAATTAACGTCGCCGGCTATTCATTGGGGGTGTTAATCTGTGCATTTGCTCGGTTCCCCACCCAAGACGTACAGTAGATGTGCCAACTCATAAAATGTTAACCGAAATTCTGAGATGCGTTTTCGACTTGAAAATATTGCTTAAGTTGGCAGTAATGCTAATCATCATACAACATAATCCAATGATAATTCATTTACTTCACGATGTTGACGTTTGAACGAACTTTATTCCGACCGCCTGCAAAAAGTACACTGTTTAAACAGCGACTAAGTGGTTATCTTTAATTTTTCTCATTGATTTTCGATGCCCTTATAAATTGGAATGTATCCTATAGAACACATATGTAAAAGTATTCATTCTTCTATTCATTTGGTAGAACATCACGTCTTCTTATAGATTGCATGCTCTTAGGAAGGGCATAATTCGGTTTTAGATAGTTTTTATTTATGTGATTTTCTAAGATCGTGAAATGCTTCTTCATAAAACATCGTTCATTTTGCATTTACAAATGTTATTTTTAAGAATTAGCAATATGGCTCAAACCAACTACGAAATTGTGTGAACGCCATATGGTCCCTTTTAATACCGAATACAAAAGCATGAAATTCCGTACAAGGAAAGCAGCAGTTTAAAGTTACCAAACACTGAATGCAAATGTAATGGCTTGTTGTGTTCAAAATAATTCGGCAATTAAATCGGTTTTTTAACCATGTACGAACGGCCATTTTACGGTATATAAAATTTCCATAATTTAAAACTTGTTTAAAACAGATTTATGTACCTCCTTCGAGAATAACATTAGAAAACGTAGTAATTTTCTACCAAGTGAGTAGAGGAATGAATATTTGTATGCATGCTTCCTGTTAAATATAATTGAATGTATAATGACATCTAGAATCGATGGGAAAATTCATACTACATACGTAGTCATTTTTATGGAGTGCAGTTCTTGCAGGCGATTTTGAAGAGGTTCCTACAAAAGCCAGCATCGTAAAGCAGCTGAATTATTATGGGATTCTGCTGCTCAATGATCGATATTATACACCTACATTAGTTATCTTTTTGATTCATAAACATTTCAGAATTTCGGGTAATATTTCATCAGCTAGCACACCTACTCGTATTGTATCGTACCTATAGATGGAATACTCGCTTACGCCTCAGCGTATGGTCATCATATTTTCCCCTTGTTTTGGAACGTTTTGGTTCTTCGGCCAAGTGGCAAACCACTGAATTTCATTTCTTTTCTTTCTGGTGAGGTTGGAATTGTCTGACTTAATTACAGATCGAGCTTATGTACTCTCCAACAAATTTGGGTTTTCACTCATCCTATTAAATATTATTCTCAATCATATGGGAAGAACTGAATGCCGTTTTCAAGCCTATGATTTAATCGCAGTGTAAAATTGCCCACCGGCGCAAACGAACGCAAGCTGACGATTAATTCGAATGCAAGCCAGCATGTTCATCAGACGGTAAAACTTTTATCATTGGAGCGAAGTCCGCAACCAGTTTGACGCCGCCGGGACCTCCAAATATCGTCTGACAAAACGTTACATCGCAAGATCATGAACAATCAGAGAGCACAAAAGTCAGCTTTTATACTGCGTTGTGCATGAAATGCACAGTAAATATGTATACCTTGCTCAGCCGATTCCATTGCCTCCACTAACTTGTTTCCAATGAAATCATCCTGTAATCTGAGTGTACACATCTTTGTTTCATTTTCTTTTGTCTCAGCGGAACCCTGGTTATTTATTTGTCATATGGATTTGTATTTAAATCTTCAAAAAATTTAGTTACAGAAGTGCTGAGTCCAGATACATACTCGCTGGAACCTGAGTTGTAAAAAACTGAAACTATCGGTTTATTCAATTCATCAACAGCAAGAAAGTATTATTTTAACTGTCATTGTGAAGTTTTGCTGCGCTAAATAAATCTAACTTAGAATGAGGACATAGTTAACTCCTCGGAAGAAAGTTGTGATGCAGGAAATCTCTGAAAGAACCGATGTGCATGTATACATAATGTGCAATCTGGCCTCTGACCTTAGTCCAAAGGCCGTTAATGTGTTATCTTCCAAATGCATGACTCGTAACCAGCGGAAGGTGTGCAAGTTTGATTGGAATAAACTGTACCAAAGTGAATAGAAATCTACACATCTTGTCTAGGTACACAGTCTTTCGACCCTCGTTAAAAAATCAGGCAAAAGCTATCTTACAGCCTTCTCGAAAACTAAAAGTTTAACTGGCATTTTGTGATTTGACAGCATCAAAAGCATTTCGGATGACTGACTTTCCTTTAATATAGTGGATGTTATTTCTGTTTCTGCAAGTCTTCACTTAAACTTTCTCTAAGTATTCATTTTTTATCGAACAAGTTACCGCTCTCCATATGGGTGAGTTCCAAAAAGCTCGCACTTACATTTTCAAAAAACGCAATGTGGACTACGCCATAACACGTAGTATAAAAGGGTAGCTTGTGCCTCAGTGTTTTAGCATAACAATCTACAATGTGCAAAGTACGCAGTAGTATCTACATTTGACCTTTCGCGCACCCAATCCAAATGCGGATGTTGGAGAATTGTTTCTTGATCGTAGGGTCAGAAACCATTACATTGCCATACGCAGTATCATTAGTAGGGCCTGAATCTTCTGGTCATATACTAAATAATAGTCAAATCTTGGTCAAAGAGTTTAGCGTTAAAGTGGCTTTAACAATTTTTACTTTATTCATTTGCCACCAGAATCGGCAATCGCTTTCCAATCCGCTTTTCGATAAAGGTAATACGGTGCTTGATTTGGTGATCATGAAACTGATATAAGGAAGAGTGAAAACAGCACAGTTCACTGCAATAAGAAACATCTCACCCTATCACCGACTGATTTAAGCCAACTCTTGAAATCTTAGGATCTTCCGAAGTTTTAACTTTAGCTGAAATTTCTCAGAGCAGTTATGTGGATTTGGATTACAAATATTTAGCAAAATGTCATATTCTGCTCATTCCGTCCCAGTGATACCTTTGTATTAGTTTCATATGGTTCAGTGGGATCGCCGTTATCTAATTCGTCATTTGAATCGGTAGTCACCACTTCGGCAGGGTGATCCACAGAGGCAACTAGCCTATATTTCGGAACGATGTACACTACTTGTCAACTACTGAGTGAAAAAGGAGCAAATATTTTACCGACGTTGAGCAAAATATTTTTGTGCAAAGTCTCCACACACCCGGCGCACATTTCGTGATCTATCAAAGAGGATAAGCACAAGGACAAATTTTGTTTACGTAAGAAACTGTTGGCGAAGAGGCTTTCTAGCAAAGCTGATTTTAAGGCTCAGCTTGAATGTCATGTGACATTTAACACAAGTTTACTGGGTTATAATCGATCCATCGCCCCATTCATGACTAAATACATGCGGCAAATTTTGGATTTCGCACTATGAAGTCTGCCAACTTACCATTCATATCTGACAGACGGTAGTTAGAATCCATCACTTTATCACTATTATTATTACTTGATTCAAACTGTTGTTAATCGCAAAATTCGTTAATGCCCATGCGTACTACAAACGATCGTAGGAATCGGGTGTGTTTTGGGAATCGGCAAAACGTTAGCCCATACGTAGTTAGTTGAACAGATAACCCACTCAAAGATTTCCAAAATTAAAAACGATAAATTCGACAGCTTCATTTGCTTTTGCCTGAAAAAAATATTCAGTAAGGAGTCATACCCACTTCATTTGACACGTGTTGGATTTTGAACGCGGTACGATCAATCACCATGGACGTCGGTTACGCTTAACACTGTTCATTTTGTCGTGTCTCAATGGAGTTTCTCTTATCTACTTTTTCCTAATTGAATCAACAACCTCCTCGTTAAAAGGTAGGCGGTGAAGACGGCACATATGTCTAGGCTGCACTTTGAATGTTGAAAAACCGCAAACGACAGATCGGTAAATTAAGTAAATGTAGCAAACACCTTTTTTATATCAGACATGAGTTTCCAAGTGACGACATTCACGTTGCCCGGTAAAAGCGGTATGTGTTAGTTATTTCGTCTGCCCTTAGTTAGCAGAAGGGAAAACTTTAGACGGGACAGCGATTTGTTTTTGGCATTCGCTTGGCAAGATTCAATTTAAACAATATCCTACTCATGGGTTGCGGTTCGCATAGGACGGTTTTCACAGAGAAAATACTATGGTCAGCGGATTTTTCGTACGTTACCCGCTTATTGAAAATATGCGATCACATTGGTATTACCCACGGGAAATTCTGGCCAAGATTTAATCGCTCAAGGTCCAACTGGTCACCATAACCATAAGTCAACCATCTAACCATCTAGACACGCTCGTTACATAAATTCAAAATCGGCGCCACGAATACCCATTAGCACAGCCGAAATCCCTGGCAAGTGCAATTCCTCAAACTTTTTTCGAGAGCAAATGAGCTTCTTTCAAAAAATGAAAAAATGCAACAGTGCACGAAAAATATTACACGCAGATTCTGCCACATTGTGGACTTCTCGGAGTGTGCGCACAATCGTTCATCCACACGAGGTCCATACAGTTGCCGAAAAATTGAAAGGGGCAGCTTGTCATTGTAATACCGAATCGATTGGAGTAAACGAAGGGGCATCTGCCCAACGTGTTTCCCCCCTACGCCTGCATACTCCTGGAATTTGAGCTCACTCTGTTTGCACTGGCAATTTTTCGTGATGCAGGCATGGTCTCTCTTAAAAAGCGCCAGTGGAATACTCAACCTACTAACGGTGAAATATGGCGCAGGTGTGAGAGTTTTGTAGCATAACTTGGTGTCTGTCAGGGCGATGATGTGGCGTGTCCAGTCCACTTTGGAATAATAATGAAGAAGTGATGGTCGGCAAATTTAGTTTGCTAGGTTGTGGACTTCATTTAGCTAAGACTTGAGGCCTTTTTTAGGTTGGAGCTAATCGGTGGAAACAAAAACAACTCCCATTTGCTCGTGCAAGTGGATCCGTTTCTCGAGAGGAGGGGGGGTAAGGAATGGCGAATAATTCACAAATCCACCCTCTGTGCACAAAACTTGCAGTTTGTAGGGAATCGGCTCAAGGTTCTCCATTCTTACACTGGTCAGCATACCAAATGTGCAAAGCTTACAATTCGAGCACATCTTACACTTTATACCATTCCGCTCGTTTATTTACAAGTTTACAAGTGCAATTTAAAACGTTCGAAGGTGACGTTTGATAACATTCAGTGGATACACGCAGTCAAGAATTCAAATATACTCGGTATGTATCTATGTGCGATAAAATGTAGCACATTTTTAGAAGCAGAGGACAAGGGAAGATCAATCATACTTAACAGTGAAAATAATATTTGGCTTTGAATTAATGGCCTTATTTTAGCGCTGAAAAGTGTGTAGAAAAGTTTGGAATATGTAATGAATTACAACTAAACAACAATAACCGATCCGTTATAAGATTGTTTATCTTCTTTGTACACAAATAAAACAACCAAATTGGCAGGTAGGCTGACATATTGAATCCTAACTTCTTGAGCTAAACATGTTTTAGTAATTCATGCTGAGGTTGGTTATCAGTAATATTTGCAGATAAGCGGTGAAACATTTTGTTCATTGCGTTAAACACTGAAAGCCACTTTGGTTATTTCAAAAAAAGGCGTTTTCGCGACATTCAATTCTACATCTTTCAGCCAAATGTCTCCGAAAACAGTATTGTCCTCTCTTAGCAAAACGGGACTTCTGAACTAAACAATTCACCTAAGTTAACTAATTATAGTTCTGAATTGACGGTATATAGGGAAAGGACGATGCCTACAGAGCGCACCCAAACTCGGGAATCAGTGACTAAAATATTCCGTTTTCGCATCCTCTCAGAATGTACTATTATAAGCATATCAGTAATATTTCCGATCCCGAGTAGAATTCCCGTACAGTAGAGGCATGGCGTCAAACTTGTCGACTCGTAAATACATTATGCATTTAGTAACAATCGTTTTAAACAATAAACTGGACCTGTATAAATAAAAAGACTATCAAACAGATAGAATTTACACATAGCCTATTTCGTGTCAACCTGGTCTTTCACAAAAGATAACCGATGGTAACAAATGTCTAGGCAGTGTTTCAATAGCTGTATCTTTTTAAATTGAGTCCCTTTTGGCTTTTTCAAAGGTTACCGAAATTAACCATCTAGTCTTCCAAAAGGAAATTTGCCCAACCACCGATATATTTGACACTCATGTAGGATTGTTATAAAAGAAATTACTTGCAGATTTTCCTCAGCCGTCATAGACAGTACTGAGACAATAAGAAGACAGTTGCAGTGACTTACCCTGCAATGTTGGTCCTAACAGCAGCAGAAGCCAACACAGGAGAACCATTTTCCACCTGACATGGAAATTACACAGACAGTCCCCACCGACTTTCATATTATCTGCGTTACAATATTTCTCTTTTCAACTGCTGCCAAGAGCCAAAATGTTATTTTCGGCGTCTGTAGCGGTAGATTGCTGGAGGGCTATCCGGATGCGGAAATAGTAGTCATGTGTTTACATCAAAAACCCTAATTCTTATAGGTGGAGAGGGCGACCCACACAAAGATGCTCATTCATTTGCAATCGACATACAAATTCTCCTTATTTAATTGGCCAGTAGAACACTGTGAGTGCAAAGCAAAATATTTTGTCTGTACAACCTTAGCGTCATTAGTCCAGAAGTCACATAACATTAGCCTTGATGGCGTAACCTGCGAATTTCCGAAACCGCTGTAATATGGAGGAGAAAGTCACCCATAAGCAAAGGAACTATTTTTTTTAATTCAATACTTACAACGTCTTTCTGGTATTGTTTCACCTAACAAAATAATTTCTGTGTTGTATGCGGATGAAATTCGATGCAATTTAAGGAATGTCTTACGTGCAGGACGAAACAACACAAAGGAGGCAATAAGTGTTTGGAACTCAAACTGCAAAATGCCGGACTAGAATGTTTGGAACAAATCTTGAGGGCATTATGCTGTCATGCCCGTAAACTGCATGTCCTTTAATCGGTTTCCTGAGAAAACGCGATACTTTGGCATAGTCATCTTGCTTTAGATTTAAAACGTTTTACCACAGAGCATCCGTCGTGCTATAAACAAAAAACTAAACTTTCTCTTTATTGCAACTTACTTGGGAAGTAAAATCAGGCACGAATGGTACTGTCTGGTAACAAAGAGCCTTTGTTAATGAAAATGGCGCAGAGAATGGGTCTATAGTGTTCCGTCAAGCCACAAAGTCACTTATGGCCAAATCAGCGAAAGTTTGTGCGCTAGAACTAGCTTGAAACAAGACGCGTAGAGATGTGTAGGCTGTTACGTACTTGCCGTAACGCATAGCTCTTGGTCCGGCGTACAACTTACCGCGATCGAAACCATAAATGAGAATTAAACAGCGATGGTGAAAAGCGCGAGTCTATTGCTGAGTTCCTAACACCAAAATCTTAAGATAAAGGGTAGATATAGAATGTTTAAGGACTTCCTGCATTTGAGCCAATCAGATCATGTTCCTAACCTCCAAGCGTACGGAGGATGCGAGCGTAAATCTTCCTGACGATATTGTGCAGCGGGATTCCTTTCATATTATCTACAGCTTGCCATTTCACTTTCCTTGAACTACCGAGTAATTCGTTCTAGAGGTCGCGCCGCTTGGAGTAGCGTTGCAAGTTCGTCATCGGCCGGTGCCGCTGTGCTAGTAAACTTCGATCGCTATCACGACGGATCCCGGTGCTTCCCCATCGCAGAGTTCGCGTACAGTCCAGACGAAAGGTCTGAGTCGTTGTCCGTTTCTGGTTGGGGGAGGCGGTGGATGGTGACGTTGGAAATCGTTGATGGATTAGTTATGGCACCTTTGAACTACTCGTCTCAGCGCTTAAAAATGGGCAATTTCTCCGTCAAGGGTGTTGTTACGTCAGGGCTGAGAAGCAAAGCAGTTACTTCGGCTGCGAAGTCGTTCTTGATTTTTTTGCGGTCCGCGGGATCCTGGACGCGAATATTATCTAGCAGTTTTCTATATCGGATACTAATATATTCTTCCATCTCTGAGACTTGAATTCCACTTAAATTTGTAATTTCGTATCCAATTTGTGCCCATGTCGAGCAAATATAGGCATTTACTATACATGTCCCCTCCTTGAATGGTGTTCTAGGGATCGGTAACGGGACAGTTACAGACTTCGTGGGGACCTGCCTTCTGCATATAGACGTTTGTGTCTATGCCAGTGCTGTACCCACTGGTGGTAATCAGTATGCCCGTATTCGAAGCAAAGGATTGGGGACCGTGTGGAACCTCGTAGCAGTTGTTAATCACGTCGCCATAACTTTCCACTGCAGGCCCTAGATGCTGAGGAATATGGTGAATTGCTATTCATGCAATAGGCGTCTTCATCGGATAAGGCGTTCGTTGATCTATTTGGGGGAAGTTAGTCAAGTCATCGATGATGAACTATCTGAAAATAAAAATGACTCGAGTATGACAACGCAATAGCGGTTGGAAACTTTGCCAATTAAATTCCGTTTTTTTATCCATCTACGCTGTTCATTCAGACTAGGGAATAGCGATTGGGATTGACTCTGTTTAGCGTAAAATTTTTTAATTTTTTCTAACACATTTTGTAAAGTAGGACAAAGGGTTTTTGTTCATGACGTCGTTTCTACTTTAATTGATGATTGATATAATGCGAAATCAGGGTAGATTTTGCGGTTACGGAGAAAACTCACAAGCCCGCCGTCTTAATAAATAATGTTGACTGGTTAAATTAAAATTGCACGACCTATACAAAATGAAGGTTAATGAAAACTTCTAGAATGCATTACCCTTACAGATGCGTGCGCTTAAACATCCCCAGTACAGTGCGGGACCGATTTCGTGAAGTGTTGGCCGAAATTTTGAAATGCTTCTCCGTTTAGGAAGGTTTACTTAGCTGGGGTTGTAATATTGATTTTCATGCACATAATCTCATAGTATTTCCGACTCCACAGGATGTCGGCTTTTGAATGGTTGACTTATCGACCTCCTGCAGAAAGCACGCTTAGCAAAAATGACTACTCACTAAACATGCACTTTTCGCACTGATTTCCGATGATCTTATAAATTCAAATGCATTTAATAGACAACATTCATGAAATATGTTCTCCTGTAGTCCTTTGTAGAAAATCAAATTGTCTGGATATTTTACGCTCAGAGAAGTTGTATATTAAGGTTTTGAAAAGTTTCTCAATTCCCGACTAATTTCGGAATTGATCGGCCATTGCAATAGCGTTTAACGATTTCATTTTACAAGCTTTATGCTTTCAGCGCAAAGAAAATAATATAATCTTTTATCGCGTTAAGGAGATCCCATAAAGAGTTCATAAAGTTTTGTAATGCATGCTGACTAGGCCATACATTTCATAATGAACATTGGCAAACATACATGTTCCGTCCAGTATATATGGAAATGACAGGCTCTGAAAAATCGCTTAATCAGTAACCTCTTTGAAATAAAAAGATAGCCTTCTTAGGGTGTAAATGTAGAGATAATGTTATTTTCTTCCAAATGATTAATAAAGCGTGTTTTCTGTACGTTTTTTATATAATATATTTAAATTTATAAGATCATCGCAAATCAGTGCGAAAAGTGCCTGTTTTGTGTGTTGTCATTTTTTGTTAAGTGTGGTTTCTGCAGGAGGTCGATAGGGCGATCATTCAAAAACCGACATTTTGGCTAGTCCGAAATACCATGAGGTTCTGCTGCATGAGAATCAATATACCAACCCTATCTGAGTGAACCTTCCTAATCGAAAAAAGCATTTCAGGATTTCGACCAACATTTTGTAAGATCGGTCACTCGCTGTACATTACCGTCACAGATGCGGGCGCCGAAACCTATCTTTCCCCTGAAGAACATACTCTGGGCATTTCCCATTGCCCTGTTTCCCGTGGCTACTTATAAGTTTCTCCTCTAGTTGTCGCCTTCTGTGTTCGATGATATTCAAAAAGGAAATTCAGACAAAATAACGCAGACAGTGCTCGGTCAACAGAGCAATACATGCAAGCTCCTACAAGCGTCAATTTTAAAATAAGGGCAATGGCTCGCACAGAATGCTGCAGTTTGCCATTTCCTTTTATATTAATGCTACGTCTATATTACCGCGAAAAGCACCCGCTAACTCTTAAGAAGCTTGACTACTTTGTGCGGAATTTTTGACAATAACAAGTACTCAGTTATATTTATTTTGTACAGAGCTTTGCAGTGAAATATACAGCCAACTGAGTATCCCCTTGTTTGCCTAGTACGTTTCGGGGTAGAAAAATGATTAACCTGGTTTTTTTCATGACTTATTTTTTACTTGCATTCCTATGTTTTATTGTCATATTTAAAGCTGGAAACCAATTTTCGCGCTTCAGTGATCTGGGAATTTACTCGAGGCGCTCGATAAAAGAGACGTTCAATCGGCAACGCGCGGATGTCTGCATGCCTTTTGGAGGCTTATTGAGGAGTTTGGAAGGGTAATCTATCAAAATATTTTCTTACGTGCATGCCAAACTGGACTCTGTTTCTAGCGATGTATGGTTTGGATGAGACTGCTTGGTTTATAACCAAAACCAGGCATACATATCTTGGTGCCAAATTGTTGCACCTGTGTTTTTTAGACGGCAGAGAAAGGCGCGAAGACCACTGCGCCGATCAACCTGAGAAATAAGAAAAATGGCTTTCAATGAACTATACAGTTTTGCAGAAATAGCCTTCATCGATTACCCGGTAACAGCGACGCGCGAGCCTTTGAGGATCGTAACTGGTTTGTCTGCCATTTTTATGACACATCGACATCCTCACTTTCGGTTATTTGGCACTGCAGTGTAGTTCTATCGCATTTATTCCCAAAACCCAAAAGTGGCAATTAAGGAAAAATGGAAAAATATACCGCTAAACAGAGTTCCTAATATTATTCATTTTGCTACAAAACAGTATTTGCTGCAGGTGACCAGTCCGTGGTGACGAGCATGTGTGGAGCCTTGGCTTCACATTTGGCCTTCTTGTACAATCTTGATTACTACAACATTATGCATAATAAAAATTTGAATGTCACGACTTAAAAGAAATTCGTAAGGCCAGTCAAGGGTAACTATTTCACGTAAAGTATTGTTTTGAGCAACTATGCATTGTTCTAAACTTGCAACATTACGGACACGGAGGATGGCCATATGTGCAGGAGTACAGATTGACCAATCTGCTAATCACTAACTGCAAATTGTAGGCTTTTGATCGCACTCTGATCGGGGCTCTCAGTTAAATATTTGGTTGCCGTTTAGCCTATCTTCTATATTCGGATGGATGTACGACGACAAGTGTTGCATTATTGGAACACCATTTTGCATCAGATGCGATGACGGATTTCAGAAAAAGTGTAGACGAAACAGCCAGCTACCAGAAAAGGGTATCCAAAGTCAACTGCCACAAAATTATACATTTTTGAATACGAAACACAGAGTAAATTGCTCGTGAGTTTTTTATAGCGAAGCAGACAATACACATATCGCGACTTAAAGTCTACTAACTCAGACTGTTTGGGTTAAATTCTTCCAAGTAAGATATTGCTTTTGGCAAACTTTATACTTTTTAAAACTGCTAGAATTAGGAACACAAGAAAAAGCCCAAAATTACGCATTATGGACTATGTCCTCTCCCACTCTCTAGTTGAGAATTTGAGGTTCGCGGGTGTAAATAAAAATGTAGGCGTTCTTTCAGAAGACTTGCATTTTTGAGCAAACATCCGATGTAAATCGGGGTATATTGGCAACCGCAATTCTCAACATAAATAATTTTTAACGAACAGAGGGGCTAATGCTTGAGGTTATGGCAAATGTACAGCATGGCGCAGCTATCAGAATGGAAGCCGCAATCCTTATTGCTGTCTCTCTATGCATTTTCATAGTAAAAAACTCTCTGTGAATCACGCACTGAAGTCCAGAAATGAAATTCTTTAGACGCTTCCAGACAATGCACTAGCAATTATGCATCCTTACCTCTTTCGTTTAGAATGTTCTATTCTGTGCACCTATCTTTTTATATAAGTTTTACCTAGGGCTCTGTAAAATTGAGACATTTGCTACAAGGGACGACGATTTTTAATATTGTCCTTAAGGTTGTTGATTTGCCATGTATGAAATTTAAGCATGCAATTCAAGAGGAACAACGTCGGTAGGTGGCCAAAGTACTTCGAGTATGACAAGTTGTTACTGTACTTCACGGCATGAATATACAAAATTTACGTCATAACACCCAATGTTTCTTATAGTACGTGACATCTCTCATGAAACCTGATAATGGAAACCGATTCGAGAATTTCTGTTCGTGCATAGCATTGCGCATTTTGTTCGCTCATCCACTTCTCTTTCTTCTGCGGTAATTGTGTTTACGTAATTATATCACATCAAATATTACTAACTTTTAGCGAAAATGGACGTCGCAATATATTCACGAAATTTCCTAACTCAAACGATTCAAGACTACCACGAACGCCTGGAAAACTGTTTTGGAATCTACACTCAGAATGCAGACAGTTGACAATCCGTCATATATGAAATCACACTAATTATTAAACGATATTTATACGTAAACTTCACAAAAACACTATTATCAGACGTTTTTCATTCCTAATTTTATATTTATTAAGTTCTTCGTATGCATCGAAAACGAAGTTTACTAAACTGGAGCAATGTCCGACATTTTCGGGCTCTTGCGCTTTTCTAAAATCCGGCATTTTTAAACGCCACACTGCCTTTAATATGACTTTTATGTTTTTAACTGTTTTAAACTTTTGCTAAATTAGCATAAACACTGGACTCATGAGATGGCGTTGGTTTGTGACTGATTGGCAATCATTCGTAAATTTCGACACATTTCATGAGTTAGGTAACGTACCGTATTTATAACTGGCATTACGAGGAAAAATACTTGATTATGCTATAATTAGAAACGTATATAAAAATGAAACCTCACCGGGACCACGGCTCCTTCAAGAGGTCCAGCTAAATGTTTTACCTATTTACGAAATAAAAAACTACCCAAGAACAGTTGACATGAAGTTTCCCCTTGTGCTTATATTTTTAAGGTACTTCGTAACAAACATCGATATTGTGGTGGCCCAAAAACGCAAAATAATTTTACTCGCCTAACGTGTCCGCTTTGATATGAGAATGCGGTGGCGCCGAACTGTTTTTTAAATTTAGATTTTGCACAAATTTATTTTTCTGGATAGTGAATAGTATGAAAATTGGGCTGCAATCACCACAAAAGTCTTCAGACGTACCAATAAATTGTGCCACATGGAACTTGAATTCCTATTTCTAGGACAACGACTCTTCTAGCATTTAAATGACGTGTACATGAGGTACGCCCACATAAGGGAAGCGCCATAATCTCCAATAGATTATGATTCTCTGTTTTCATATAAATTTTTTTGACACTCTTGAGTAGTGAATGCATTTATAGTGTAGTGTGTGCAACAGATTACTCTATAACGAGACATTTTTTACATTTAATCCAAGTAGCGCTGATGCACTTACTTATCTTTATTCCTCAAATGTTCTATATATCATTAGGATGCTTTACCATTTAATGTCGCCCATCGAAAACTCTCCAATTTAAAAACTTCCACAGCGTCCCTTAATTATGCACAAATTTGTGAACCGAGGCTACGCTTCAGCCATCGCATGCTTTTTTTGAACCCAACGATCACTAAGAAGTTCAGCTTGCAGATTGCACTGACCTGCATGATTTTCTGAAGATGTATTCAAAATTCCGAGAGGTAGTCAGTCAAAATATTTTTCTCTCACGAATCAAACTTAATTTTGCTGGAGGGACGCTTACTGATCACGTTATGGAACTAACTCATTCTATAGTTCCTCTGGCTGTTCTCTGGAGCCCTGACATCAACCGAAAAGCGGTTCGTAATATATACAAAACGTTTTATCGACAAAGATAAGGGAGGCCGGAATGCCCATTTCTGGCTTACTAACCGTCGTCAGCCAGTCATGCCCAACCCCGAGATGTGCAAACCACAAAGCCTCGATCCTGCTACTTGTTAGTTAGAAGTTCAGCGACCATGCCAGTGAGCCAAAGGCTCATTGTTCTGTCCGTTGCGATCAGACGAATGCAATGGCAGAAGCGCGCTCCCCGATCGAGCCACGGTGTTCACTCGTTCCGTTAGGCCTTTGCGTTCCCTATCGAGTCCAGCCAGCAGCCGCACAGCGGCGATTTATTGTACGGGTAAAATTGGCTGAAATGTAGCAGGAGTGTGACTTACATGTCTTGATGTAGTGTGCCTGCGAGGTATATATGGAAACCAGGATTGGATTAACGGCCTAAGTGATAACGTATTTTTGCCTAGAGTAGATGTGCTAACTCGTGAAATGTTAACCGAAATTCTGAAATGCGATTTCGATACGGAAAGATTACTTAAGTGGGCTGGTAAGATTAAGTACCGTACAGTACAATCCCGAGATATTTCAGTTAATTCGGGATGTCAGCTTTTGAATAAACCTATTTCTGCAGCCAGCAAATCGACACTGTAAAATAATTACTCAATTTATATTAATTCTCCTTATTGATTGTCGATGTCCATATAAATTCAAATGTATTCCACGGTAAATATGCATTTAAATATTCATTCTTTTGTTTATTTGGAGGGAAGTTACGTCTTAATCAGATTCTATGCTTGAAATAAGGCTACAATTTGGTTTTAAAAAGTATCTAATTTTGAAATTGTCTTAAGACCGTGAGATGGCCGTTCATAAAACATCGTTTCTGTACATTATGTGATGTTATCTGTATAGTTTAATATGTGCCTCAAATCCACTGCTACATTTTTCAGACCCCAACATGAAACTTTACTGTCAAAAAGTGAGGGTTCCAAACAAACGTCAACAAAGTATATGCTTTTGATCAATTAGAAAACTTTCCTCATAAGCTGCCTTTTAAGCTGTGACGTGATACTGTCTTCCGTTGAATGTCCGTGTAATGTTATGTTTGCATGGTAAAGCCAAGACAACTTTGACACTTTTGGCCATTTCACCTCGCTAGGACTGCTGATTTTTATAATTTACAAACGTAAGAAAACGCATTTCTATTGATATTGCGGTAATTTCCCATTTTGTTTGCTTAACTGCGGGCACCGTTCTACAACTATATGGGCAAGGCAGACTGGTCATTTACGTAGGGATACGTTGCTGCAGCTGTTATTTTTTTACTCGTTCCATTTTAAAATCACATATACACAGAAGCTCGACAGCACGAAAATTATTTTACATATGTTCAAAACTAAAAATGGCTTTTGCGCGCTAGTCAGTTCCGTGTCATCCCATATAATTTTCCGAACGACGAAGCAATTTCGGTTCATTGAAACGAAGAATTGCCCGTTTGCGTTAGGACTGCATTTGGGGGCATGAAATCGCACAGATATGCTAGGCCGACTTTTAATAATCGATAGAACTGATGGTTTTCTGAAAATAAACTGTGTGTTGTCCACTTCATTCCCATTGATAGCACCACGATAAAACCAATTTACAGGTGCTGCAAACTCTGCTTAGTTGATCTCTCAAACCTAAATTGCTCTCCGCTCAAAGAAATACACGCTCGGAATAGCTGTCAAAGTCTGGGAGAGATATTAAGAAAGGAGACTGCTCGAATGCATCGCAGCGTCCATTTTCACTCACATTTATGATCATTTGGCTTGAACAAGCTACATAGACACATTTTCTGCATAAGAAAAGGGCACTGGTTTAAAAGAGCTGGACGAGGGAGCAAAATTCGCAATGTTTGAAGCGTCCGTAAATGGTCACGTCAGACTCTATCATCAACCTTCATGAGTTAGGTCACGTACTGGACATCAGCGGCCACGTCGGACGTCCGCCGTCAACAAAATTGCCGGAACTTCGCCGAAGTAATGCACGGTTAAAGACAATTTTAAGGAAGGGGATTTCTGAACAACTTAAGATTATATATGTGGGAGTAAAACTGCCTTTTTGGAATAGCGGTCAGCCAATCTGTAAATTTCAAGCAATAGTGTTTAAGGCTCTGTATCGGTATTTCCTCTAAATTCAATAATTTTTCTCTGCTAATGCTCAGTCAAATGACGGTAATTATCAGATATAGGAAGAGTTGCAGAAATCCGTCTGCCGAGTATCTAAGACTCAGGTAGAGTTCACTTTAAAATTCACGAGCATGCACGCATCCACGGTTGTCGCATCTATACGCATCACCTGATTCTGACTTTCAAGAAACTAAACAGAAGAGCAGTCGGACTTTCTACTCGAACTACCAGGGCACATAGTCGATGGGCGATGCTTGAGTAAATCCTTCATCTTGTTGTTTCGAGATTGTGCCCTTTGGTGACGTAAGCCTACTTTTTCTAGAAGATGGCATATCTGTGCATTCAAAGTAAAGGTGGTTGGCAGGAGTCTATGATTACTTCTCACAACGTGCTTCACACTTCGAAGAGCAGATATATGTATCTGGGGTTTTTTGAGATTTTGTTGTTTTTACTGATAAATAAAAACGTCAGAATTCTCAACTGCGGGAGAAGTAAGACGGCCTGTGTACAGCCAACTCTCCAGACCCCGTGACATACGAGGTACCAACTGATAGCGATTTCTGCATCAGAGTTATATTCTTGACAGAGACTACGTCAATGTGGTTATGCAAGCAATTCCAAGACAGCATGTTTCCGACAACAGCCAATGTAGAATATACTAGAAGCATCTTTCTGTATGGGAGAGTTGAATAATTCACTGAGTAAGTTTGCTGAGACGTTACCTATGCGAGATTGTTGATGCGGGCAGCGTTTACTAGGTGGTTAGATTGTCAGCTGAATCCACGACTTATCCTCTCTCTAGCGGCCCGGAATCCTGCCGATGCTTTGGTTTTTTTAAGTGTCAGTTAAAAATTAGCTCCGGCATGTCTTACTCTCCGAACTTTTATCGCTCATGGCGGCCCTGATATTTTGATCCGGCGACAGCAGCAGGCACGGTGACCTGCGCTTGAATTACTTTATAGTGATAGAAGACTTGCGCAGCGTCAACGGCATTCTCTCTTTCCCACTCCCCATCTAGACCTGGTGTTAAGACAGGGTCAAGAAGAACGGAGAAGGGCAGGACTCAGGTGGCTGGCACGTTTTAGTCCGCACCTTAGCGTTCCACTCCAAACCCCCTTGTCCACACAGCAAATGACCAGGTTTTTTGGCCAACAACGGCAACAACACCCAAGAGAGGTCAGCCACACGCACGCACACACGACAAATCGACCGTCGCATCTGACGATGTCCACCGTGTGCTCCACAGCAGGGTGGTGACTTGTGCGAAAATTTAATTTATTGTGATAGTAGACAGCCTAAATTTCTGTCGCGTGCCCGCTGTTTCGGTGACTTTTTCCCACTGATATCACCCTGCATGACTTTAAGTACTTTGAAAGTGGAGGATCCGCTAGGCAATAATGATGTAATTCAGGAACAGATTATGGTGTTCGATGGTGGCATCTCCCAGGATACCCTATACCGTTTTTGTGAGACGACTTCATTAAAGATTTTGCTAGGCTACATATTTTCTGAGTACCACGTGACAGATGTGGGTTAGCGTAATCTTATGGATGTGCCAGTGGCCCTGATCGGAGGTGACATCTCGAAAAAACTGATCCGCCCCCCTGTCCCTAACATCAGACCTTGCAATATCACCACGTGTTTCATAGCCGACAGAAGGGAATCACATCATGCAAACTGCCTGCTGAGGCACATTTCGTCCGTCCACGAGGACTGCTACCTGAGTATTTTCACATCTTACCCGAACACAGCACAAACGAATGACGGCACCAAGACTAATGGTACTGTAGCCTACAAAGCTAAGCTCAAATTTACTCCCTCTACCTTTGCGATCGTGCCTCACAGTTTAATTCGTAGAGGTAACTTCGTCCAACGCTGGTTCACCAGCTTTGCCCGGCAACAGCGACTTGTGCGTAAATGTGTTTATGCTGAAACAGACTTACGCTACACCTTACTCATTACACCACCGCATCTGTGGTGCCGGATAGGATCGCAAAGTCAAATTAGCCTTGCGCGCAGTGGCGGACAATTTCGAACAGTTCGCCCCCAGCGTGACACCCACACACACAGCCTGCTTCTCATTTTGTGTACCAACCGAATTAAGTAAGTGTCGGATGTCGCACGGCTTTGAATGTCATAAACGCCACAATGAGAGTGAGTCCTTGCATACTGCCACGCAGCCCCGAGGAACACCAAGCTGGCCCATCAGCTGACAACCTTCCAAGCCACTACTTTTACAGCGACAGCCTTCTTATAACTAGGGATGCCCTGATTTGTCATAAGGATGCAGTTTCCAGCGTCGACTCCAAGCCCACTTATGCTCGTAACTATGCGTACATCGACAAGACAATGAACTTCCCCATGTATCTCGTTTGAACCTGACTTTGCATCCTGGACCTCAATCCCATTAAGGATTTAATCGCTCCTTCAGTTGACGACCACGCAAGCCATGAGAATAAGCTCGGTCGGAGGTCCTACGGTGCGTCACATTGTCCACTGCGTCAGCGCAGACTAAATCTCATACTCTATTGCCTACGCCTCATTATTAAAAACGATTCGATGTGGTTTGGTGGCACCACCTGAAGTTAGCAAACACCAGTCACCTCTAGCAGGAGATCGATTTGTAATAGGGTTTTTACAGATGGAGCCGGGGAACGCACAGGCGACGAGGTCAGGTAGTTGTATGCAAAAGAAAAGGTATTGGGAATGCGCGGTTGTACTTTGAATGGGTGAAAAATAGTTGCGCTAGCCCCTAACCCTAACGCCTAACTCTAACCCCTAATCCTAAACCCTAATCCTAACCCCTGACCATAACTCCTTAGCATAGTCCCAACAGTATCGTGTCCATCAGGTGATGATACCGAGTCACATCTTGCCTTAAAAACTCCAAGGTCACACGCCTTAATTAACGCGGTTTGAATCCTCAGCTAACCCGCATTGCGCATCCCATCTGCTACAGCAAGCTTTAATCACTCAGCGACAAGCATTCAGAAATAATTCCACGCAATCGGTTTCGAACAAACATAATTTAATAGGCTGACCATACACGTCTATTATAGGACCCCATTTCCACGTAGGGATGACCTGTAAACATGCATTTACAAGGGTCATTGATTAAGACTCTGCTTATTCGGTAAATTAGAGAAATTTAACACCTATCACCGCGCGGACGTAAGCACCATTGGTAATGAAATAGGTTATGATCAATTTGTTGGCCAGAAACGACGTAAATAGGAAATGGAGTCATTTAATGCCCGTCCGCAATGTATCTTTTTTTTACTTCCATCGCGCTACACTGACTGCTAGACTTGAGAAGCGGTCAGGGCAGGTTTAAGACCAAGAATAGATTTGTCATCGTCTTCGGCATCAACGTCAACGTTGAACACACTCCTCCTTCTGCGACGAACTACCAAGAGGTAGATTCCAACTGCCATCGCCATCAAGGAAAGAATTCCACACACCGTCACGGCGATAGCGGCTGGCGAAAATCCCTGTTCTTGTAAGGTTTCTGAAAACAGGGGGTTATTGTAACAAATAGCGGGTTTCAAAAGGCAAAAAACAGCGTGCGATCCGTTCTCAGGAAGGAAAATTCAGAATATGTCTCCCTTTAGCACTCAAGGATGCATCTCTCTCATTTTCAATATCAAATGGTCCTTTTAGCGCCATCAAGAAAAGAATTCCACACACCGTCACGAAAAGAATCCTTAAAAACAGAGGTCAGGAAATGCAAAAAACGAGGTGCGATTCGCCCTCAGGAAGGAACAATCAGAATGTGTTTCCCTTCATTACTTCAGGAAGCACCTCTCTTGTTTTCAATGCAGAATGGTCCCGCTACCTGGCAATTATTAGTAGCTTAATTTTTTGTCATTAATTACAGAACAGTGGGATTTAAATTGAGGGAGTCTTGGGAATATGCCGTGTGCCCAATCTTGTTGGTCGAAATTCATTTCGGTTTTGTCTTTATCATAGTCCGTAGAACCCACAAAGCCGTTATGCTGTTGGGCTTACTACCACGGTCACCGCGATAGTACTATTTTTTTAAAGTAGTTTTGTTGGTGGGAACTGACAAAAAATTGCGACAATATGCTTGCGAGTTCCGCGAAATAAGTCTTGAGTAATTTGTACTCCAAACCAATTTCGACTTGAACCATTTCTTGACAATATTGCATTTTACCTGCGAGTATCATTTTTATAGAGGTAGCGCGTCCGACTTTCCGCCCACACAATTTCTTCGGCGGACTTTCGTAAGAATGTAAGAAAATGAATTGTGTTCCCTGTCTAAGACGAATAAGGATGCTCATCGACATTTGTCTTTCAAATACCGACCTTTCTCTCGCTTGTTTTCATGAAGGCGAAGTGTGAGAATTTCAGTAGTCTAACTTCGATAAGTAAATTCGACTATCTTACCTACTATATATCGTATATATATAC
The DNA here is from genome assembly GCA_902702965.1 of Spirometra erinaceieuropaei. Classification (NCBI taxonomy): domain Eukaryota; kingdom Metazoa; phylum Platyhelminthes; class Cestoda; order Diphyllobothriidea; family Diphyllobothriidae; genus Spirometra; species Spirometra erinaceieuropaei. Next base: position 206,362 of record CACRXP010000178.1, on the reverse strand, counting down.
CTATATTGTACTAACTATATATCGTAGATGACTTGTTCGCTTAGAGCTTCGTAATTCGCGCTATATTATCTGGGTTTTAAAGGCAGATAAAATTGGAATATGAGGTTCATTCTTACCAGCGCTTGATTGTGTTTGAAGTTCCGTGAATTTTGTCCCCACATATTCCAGCTTTGTGTATACGCGATTTGAATCACTAAAAGGAAATCAGACATAGTTGTAAGGAGAGAAATTGGAGCATAACGTCTGTACAAGCGGCGGATACCTGCGATTTGATTTCACCTCCAGGGGACCGTTAATATTATAATCCGATTGAACCTTTCTCCCATTTAAGCCAAAGAAAAAGGGAATATGCGGCATAGCCGAACGAACATCAATGATGTAGAGGGCAGTCGACAGTGCAAGTAGAGAAATTATGCCAGTGACTGCGATGACGATTGCTACCGATGAGGAAGTCTCCTCTCGAGTGGTTTCTACAAGTAAAAGCCAAGGGCTAGAGCGGGTTGCGAAAAGCTCGTTCAACGCAGTAATTTTCGGTAAGTGCAGGCCTTGGCGTAAAAAATCCCAGTTCTGAAGCAATTGAATTTTAAAATCATTTCACTGTCTATCATCAAAAAGAGACATAAACATGTCCTGCTCTCAAAACAAACTCAATGGTTAGAAGTCATTTCAATTCAGCTGAGAGAAACAAACGATTAAGTAGATGGTCATTTGGTTGTCCAACTCTTCTAGTTGTTTGATTGATAGTACATCATTAGGATGTTTTTGCCTCCAGATGGAAGTTTTTTAAAAATTTTACTCGGATACACACCCTACTGATCCGTAGAATATTACTTTGTAATATTGGTGGACGGTAGCATGAAAACAAAAAGTTTGCCCGAAACGAATGAATACGATTGCAGTCATGTTTTAACGAGTTGTTTCCTCTGCTTTGTCTGTCTTCGTAGAGCGAAGCAGAGAAATTCAAATAACATACCTCGGATATTTTTCTTTTACGTGTACTCATAAGGGGATGCCTAATATCCCCTTTGAACTTCAGTGAACTCAGAGCCTAATCTGATGTGCTAGATCCATGTATTGTGGGTTGCAGGGCAGTTGCCTAAAAACGGTCATACCTTCTTCATTTGATTCGATTGGGACTGCAGTACTGGTTCCACTTAACTCGTCAAGGGAACCAGAGAGGTTTGTATCTGTTATATTTCCGTGTGATCCGGCGGGACCCTCCTCGTCAATTATGTAATTTGGATCGGTGGCCTTTGCTCCTACTATTGTTTCCTCAGTGGCGCCGAGGCCAGCTAGGGATTTATTTGAATCTAAATAAAGACAACGGTAGATAGCTGGTTAGGTTATGTTTTAGAATGTGAAAAATGACGAATATGTTTTCTGCATTGACCATACCTTTGCAAACGTCAGTTCCGATTCGACCCAAGGCATACGATTTATGCTAAAGGCCCAACTCCATTTATACAACCATATTATGTGTGCTGAACTTTGGGCTCGAGATTTGGTCATGATGGTGGCAAAACCAATAAAATCAGAACCTGCAGAAGGAGACTGCCAAGAAAGACAAGGGAGACTGAAATGACAGTTTCCAGCTTATTGACCGTCGTCACTCAGCCATAACCAACCCAAAGTTTTGGCACCTGGGATTCGAACCCGAGACATTTGGTCATTGAGTTGGACACTGTATCATTGAGCCACATGCCTTATATCTCTTGTCAGCTGCAAACGAGGATATGAAGTTGCTGTAAAAACGCCCACCGGCCGGGTTATTGGCTACATTCGTCTCCTGCCACGTATATGACTTGTTGATCTGCGGCTGCCTGATCAAGTCCCAAAATAAAAAGAAGGAGCATACCCTGCTACCCGATTACTATGCGCCTTTCCAACAAACCCAGTATCGTTGATTGCGCATACAAGCGCAGCCCGACTTACCAAGTTCACCTAAGCCCGCTTAACACAGTTCCGCCTTTAATTAAAACATTCGGTAAGCAAGTAACCGAGAATTAGCCGTCATGTTCAACAAATAACCGTTTACTTCGAAGTTTCTTTCTACTAAACTATCTGAAATTCATTACTTACTGAGAAGTCGAAAATTCAAAACATGTTAGCCGAGCTCAACAACAAAAGCGGTGTCTAATTTTACGATTTGAGAGAATGAATGAGATTCCAAAGAGCTGACGACACTTGCGAATGGACGATGTCATTCGTGGTTCTCTATGCCTCTGTGTACGACTTCCTAGGATGGTTATTTTCTGGCCCCCATGCAACGACTCCGTCCGCATTTAAGAATGAACTTGGTGAAACATGCCATAAGCTGACCGGTGGGCTTCCATTTTTCTTAGGTAGTCTACCCCAATTCAAACAACAGCGCAACAGAACCGTGGCTCACTGGCAGACCGACGAATCAGTTGTCCTCTAATGGTTGAAGATCCCAAGTTCGAGTCTCAGGTTTTCCATGGCAGGACTGATAAATCAGAAATGATAATAGTTAGCTTCCTTGTCTTTGTCGGTAGCCCATATTTGCATATGCTACTACTTGCTATGCAACTTCCTGGTAGGGTTCTGGATTGAGATTGCAGCGGTAGGGTAAAAGATCCCGAATAAATGTTAGTAGATCTTGGGTAGATTCATACGGGAAAGGTGACGACGGGGTTTTCTGGGTGGGGCAGCACGCCAGAGAGTAAAATGATAAAATACAAGAAAATACAGAAACTGTCTGGATTTCTGGCGAAAGTCCTGTCCTATGGTTTCGCCCAGAAACGAAAACGAGCGCGGTGTTTGAAAACTAGACAAATTCTAAAAAATAACAGAGTTGAAGCAATTATTTTAGGCCACCGGCAGTATTTGTTGCCGGCGGTACAACTTGGGCTGCGGCTCGCAAATGAATACTACGATAAAACCCCATACGGCATAATACACACTTTACTGACACTCAAGTGGTGTCCTTAAACATATCGTTGCCAAGCTTTAAGACACAAAAGAATGAGTACGGCCCGTAACCTGCACTATGTGTAAGAAGTCCATAATCTTATAAATCAGTGGGGGTTTTCGAAGTTAAGCAGTCACGACATGACCTCTTAGGAGCCCCCCGTAAGTTGCCAATCAAAACTTGGTGACGCAAATCCTACGGCTTCGATTCCTAGACAAGCCGCCCTTCTTTCACACCTAGCTTTAATATATATTAATACTTTTATATTTCGCGTCCAACAATAAAACCTCATTACCTGGGTGCTTACGTTTAAGTCTTGCATTTAATAAACTACTATTTTTATATTAAGTCGGAATTCGCACAACAACCAAATAAGGATACACGTAATAGCCAGACCACTCTAACTTTCCTCCTGCATCGACCGAGGCATCTGGAATGTTGCAAGTATGTATAACTCACTGTCATATCCCTAGCTAATATTCTCGGTTGCAACCGACAACAAAAAGGGTTCGTGACTCATTACTAGAATGCTGGACATGAAAACCTTCAATCTGTTAAGAATCCGGGTTCGAATCTTGGGTCATACAAACATGGCTGAATGACCTTATCCAGTAAGCCGGAAATGGCTATCCAGCTCTTCTACCTGCCATGATAGCGATCGCGACGAACCTACCTAGAAGATCTGTGAGTCAAAAACCCAAGGTTCAACGGGGTGAGATTGTCCTGCGAACTAATCGGTGAACGTTGCCACAAGGCCATAAGCGAATAAAACGCAAAAAGGCTCGTTGAAAAATCCCAGATATATTCGTGACTTTCTTCAGGCTGGTTGCACCATCACTTCGAAAGCACGGAAACTATAAAGCGTCAGAACCCAACATTGCACATGCATATTATCATCGCCTAATAATGCTCTAGTACTCTTAGGCTTGTATCAACTTCGTAAGTTAGAGGAAAAGTACATCCTAAATCCCTACTCAAGCCGCCGAATATAAATTATGATGGATTTTTCAGAATTAAGGTCGAAAAATTGGACAGATCCTTGTATTTTGGTCCAGCCCAACTCCATGAGAGGCGGAGTAAATTGTGCTAAACTTAAAAATAAACTATTGTCATTTGCAGCATTTAGTTATGCTAAAATCTTGCACTATTTTTCAGCCTGTTTGAACAACAGGAACTTGAGTCGTCGTTTCGCGATTCGAGAAAATAAACGGCGGATTAAGGCGAATTTGGTCAAACTTGAGCGCCCCATTTTTTGCCAGTGCGACTCCATTCTGGGTGGAGTAAATGATATTAGATCTTAGATGGCGCTTTTTATGCTCTGAAAAATAGAGAGTATTCTAACATGCTGCAGCAGACCTTGTAAGTACTAGGCCATGATACCTGTCCACAGATGACAGAATATCGTGCAGTACAGTTGCATCGATTTGGACCTTCCAGCTGCAAACGGTCATTTTCAGTCTCCTATGCCTTCCGGGAATGCCTGCAAGGATCCCCTAAAACATTCATAACAAGGAAAGCCGGTGTGTCTTGAAACATCGTGTGCTGGGGTAAGCTGCATTTGATCAGGCCGGTCCTCATGCATGGTTAAAGTTACTCCGGCCTCGAGGTAATTTCTAATTCTAAAAGATTTTATTTAGGTTGCCTTAATTTCAATAACCTCAAATTCATTTAATTACCTTTTAAATTCATTTTTATTATCTCGAATTCATTTATTATTATTTAGGCGAGATTGAACGTGAATAAGAGTACAACCGTCCCCAACTATTACGCAAGGTCGTAAGTAAAAAAGAAATGGTTGCATTATAGACCATACTGGAAAGGAGATAATGGCAATATCGCATTTGCATAGAATTTTTGCCTTAATGCATTCAGAAATCAAATATCCGGACCAATCTAAACCTCTTATTAAAGCTTGTGCCTCCACCTTCTTCCTTTCACAAAGGAAAGTTAAATTGCGATAGCAGTATACATGCCCTCAAACCCCTAAGAAAAGTTCCATTATTTGAACCAATGCATCGAGGATTAAGCCTTGAGATTTGGCACACACTGACTTACTTGAGGTCCGAAGTTGAACGGTGACATTAGTTTTCTCGCCCTCTAGAACTGTAACTGCAGCGACGGAGACCTGGTAAACGTGAGTGAAGTCGAATGCCTCCTTGAATGTGACGTAGGTGTCCTCAATCACCTTGTCACTGACTACACAGTGCGAAGTCATGTCCATCAGTTGAATGGCATATTTTCGAACAACGCCGTTATGCACGATGGGAGAGCTCCAGGAACAGGCAAGTCTGGGCGATCCAGGTGGCATGTGAATGCAGCTGAGAAGCTGAACGGGACCTGGAGCTGCAGGACAGGTAAGAAAACATGGGAGGTTGAATATATGTTTGGTTGGGGGACAGGAGGCATGATATAACGAAGATGTCGACCGGATTTATCTGGTAGCTTTCAAAGCCATGTTTATGACAATCTGTCTGACAGTTACCTGGAAAAATAAAAGAACGCACGACGCAGGCACATACTGATTTCAGGATCAACGTCGGTTTCGTTTCGACAAAAAATTAGATTTTTCGTACATTAAAAAGGGTGTCAGAATTTAAACTTATTATTTCTTTTTGTATTAAGACAAGGGAAGTGCCGGGAAAACCAGTTCAGCCACATCACCCAAACGCGAATACTGTTTACACTTAATCTTTACATAGTGTCGATTTTAGGATCGAATGTCGTAACTAATAATAAGATCGAAATTTTGCTCTTAAACCTAATAACGATCGATGCATTAACATTTGAATAGAATGCTAAGATTACGCGGCATATTTGAGCTGGAGCACTTTAAACAATAAAGTTTTACAAAACCTTTGTCTATTATAGTGTGGAGGGTTTCAGTGAAACCAACAATAAGGTAACTTTAACTCAATATAAGAGCATTCTCTATTATAGGACGAATGAAACACGTCACAGTTGCCTGGTACATGCCATCGCTCCTAACCAACCGTCTTTTCTTGGCTTTTTTTGGAGTGTACACAAACAAAGTCTCCGCAAATGCATCCTAATGTTGCACAGTATGGTATGGAATTCACGGGACCAAATAAATGTCAAATTATCTGCACTTATGTTTGCACACGAAATTGTTTTTTAAGGTGGCACATAGACAAAACGAACATTTTTGCTCCGAATCAAGATGCGGCAGATCGTCTGTTTTAGTAATGCGTTTGATTAATATTTAAGAAATGCCGTCTTCATCAGTTAACGTATATAAATGTGCGTTTAGGCGTAAATTCGGAACGGGATAGCAATTTTTTCTTCTGCCGGCCATCTTTTGTCCCCTTACTTATGATACTGTACGAATACTAAGTATTTCATAAGTCAGCAACTAGACAATGCTAATACTTTGCTTCTAGTTAATGCGGGTAGATCAAAGCCATACTTTGGCAAAACATCGGAACCAAATTATCTCACCAGCTTCCTTTGTAGTTACTGACACCAACGGGCTGATCTTTCCGAAACCACCGCCCAAGCCATCGCTGTTCGGATTCGTGTACGCCTGAACTGCCAAGGCAGCGGTTGTGTACGGCTGAAGTCCGTTAAGAACATAACTGAGGGCGCCAGGCCCGGTTTCGTAAAAAAGATTTTGCGAGCCCTCATAAACCAACACCCGATACTTGCTTATATCCCCATTTGGAGTGAGAGGGGCCTTCCAGTTGATCTTCACGGCGGTCGAGCTGACGGCAGTCACGGCTATCTCGGTCGGTTCTGTGGGAGCTTATGTGAAGAACGGTGCAAAACAGGCATTACTTAATGAAATAAGTGTAGGCTGACTGTATGCGCAGTTGTGTGCAACATACCATCGGGCCATGTCTTTGGGGATCGTTCGAAGGACGGCTGACTGTATCCACCACCCAGATTCTGCTCATTTGGCAGAACAAAGGCCTCCACGGTGCATTTGTACCTTGTGTTTGGAACCAACCCAGACAGTTTAGCGCTGAGCGTGTCATTGGATACTTGAACCGATTTCACATTGTCCTTTTGACCATCCTCACTGCAATTGATGCGGTAATGACCGAGAATGCCGTACACGTTGTTTACCTTCCACCACTCCATAAACACAGAGTCTGGTCCAACTGCAGTAGCGCTCTTGACGATCGGCTGTTCTGTGGCTAGGGGCAGTAAGATTATTGTATCGCATGACTTCTCTCAAAGCATTCGAGTTAATGCTTATTTTCATATTACTGACAGTATATGATTGCACGTTAGAGGGCTGACAACAGGATATTTCTTGACTCCTTTCGGCGTCCATGAGAATCGAAGCTGACACTACTATTTTAAAGAAGTTCATGTGTGTCAGTGCTGCAGGTACACATGAAATTTGTATCTCAAAAATTCACATGAAATATCATCTTCATTGGTCATACGCGCTCTGTCACATTCGTTGTCAACCAGGTGATTGAGCGTTGTCTACTTAGCTAAAGGTCTGTTAACAGTTACCAGAAATATCTTAAGTCACCATGTAGAAGCATCTGCTGGGTTAAAACTTAATCATAGTGCTGCATTTGTACTCGAGGTCGTGGAGGGTAGGAAATTGCCACTTGAGTACTAACAATAGAAACTTATGGGGACTTTAACTGTCGTGTGCAATCTATCAACTATCTTTATCTAGAAATTCCACGGCACCAAATCTGAAAACGCCTGTATCTGTATCGAATAGTGAAAGGGTTACTGCGTTTGATGCCCAGTCACATGGGCAATACAGTCGAACCTTGTAAATCCCAGTAACGGTATTTAACTGCGGAGATACCGTCCGTTAACGGCATTAATAGGTTGCCGACGAATAACATATTTACAACGTTCGTTATGGCAGGTAATGAAGCCCAACAGGCGGCCACAGTGAGAAATCTTCTCTAGGTGGGTCGGGTACAACGGGATGGCGGTTTTGAGGGGAAGAACGGGCGGGGTAAACGGCAAAGGGCACTGGATTGACAGCTGGATGCCGAAAAATGTTGAAAATGGCAGAAAAATAAATATTTGTTTTAATGAAGTCAAAAATACCGCAGGATGGCGCGCAAATAGGGAAAACCGTAGGCAATGACCAATCGAAGGAGGGCTGGCCGGGGGCGTGATGTGATTGGCGGCCGGGGCGAGTAAACCTGAACCGCCAAGCGGCTAACCAATGGGATCGTTGGCGCCGCACTTGAAAGTGGTGTGCATTAGATGGACGGGAAACGGACGATGCGTAAGGGGGACGTGAGGGGACAGCGGTGTACTGCGGTTGGGTAGGAGTATTTGAATAAACCGCTTATGACAATTGCGTCACTTCACAGCCCCTTACTGACCCCCTCCTCAACCCCTCCCTATTTGTTATATCGGTGATCTCCACGGCATGCACCGTTTAATACGCATAACGCGAACAATGTTTAGGATACCTGGACGTACTCCAACACCACCGCACCAACCTACAGCATGTCGGCAAACTCCCGAACTTGGCGGTCGCTGTTTTACGGGATTTGTAAGTATCCATGATGAGAGCAGTTTGTAGGCCTACGTAACCCTTTTAAGTTTAAATTTATCCGCCGTAACCCAAATTGGGGGACCAGGCGTGGAAGTACAGATAGACGAGACGCTCATAAGTCGCCGCAAATATAACAGGGGACGACCGCGGCGGCAGATGTGGGTCGTAGGTATGTACGATACAAGCAGGCGGAAAGCCCTATTTGAGCAGA
>CACRXP010000178.1:183239-197105 GCA_902702965.1 Spirometra erinaceieuropaei | reverse complement strand
TCACATTGCTAGTCAGACTGGTCCGACGTGATAATCGAGGATTTTATTTCCATTTATACTTTGCTAAGTAAAAGAAGTGAATATGTTTGCCTCTTTATTTGCAAACGTTGCTTTTACTTCACATGCGTCCTCTCCATCGGGCAGTGCGTATATCAGTTTGCAAGGCATCTTTTCAGGAAGCTTTTACATTTTCCTTGACAGAGTGCGCGCGAACACCTACCTTCTGCAGTACTTGCAGGGCGTCGTGACGGGCCTACATTCTAGTCTTACTTACATCAGTCGCTCCCACCACCTGCTAGTTGGCACGCTCCGAAGGCTAAATTGTGCATGGTAGGGGAAAAGTGGGGTCGACACTCGGAACTGCGTCTGTACGACATATCAGCTTTTCGCCACTAAAGTAAATCTGATTCGCTGAGATCCGTGACTCGGAACGTCGCCAACTGGCAAATATCTGGTTTCTCTCAATACCGTCATATTTTCCATTACAGCAATGGTTCCTTTACTCTGTTCGGCCTCTGTGGCAGTCCTATGCAAGTGAGAAAGAGCTATCCGCGTGGAAGCACCTATAGACCGGGTCGTCTGCTTTGCTGGCAGTGCGTCCGAGTCCACTTGCAGTCGTCTTGACACTAGCGGTTGAAGATAGTGTGTGGTAGATTCTTCTTTCTGTCTGTCTATAAAATTATTCACGGGCAAGTCGCAAGTCTTGCGGTCACTCCATTTAGCACGCGGCGATCTTCGATCTCAAAAAGCACAACATCGGATGATTCGTTGATTGAAGGTAGGGGGTAGTAGAAGACTATGGGATATCTGGGACCATCATCCTCCTTGGAAACAACGAAGGACGACAAGGACAGTGATCGATCAATTAACAACAGACTGCAGCTCTAGCATTTGCTCTCTTTTCTACTATCCTAGCGCTAAACTAGCACAAGGGTGTGGGATATGGCGGATGAATCCAAACATAGACAGAATGCATGATCTTACGTTGTTTTATTGTCACTGCTTAGGCTCACATGGAGTACCATCAGAGAGTGTATTGCATTCGAAAAGCGAGGATTAGTGATCCATACCTGGGCTTGAGTGCGGTCGTTAGCTAGTAATGGAAGAAGCGAGACTTGGCTGGGAGAGATGTGCGCTAATATCATGGAGCTAAGGAACGTCTCTGTTTAAGTATCTCGCGTAGGCCTTTAGGAGAATACTTGAAAACGAACGATGTATTTCCAGTCTCGTGTTCTGTTTCAAATAAACCTTTATCACTAAATTATGAAGCCTGAGAAGATTAAGCACCCACTTTGCCCTAAAACACGCTGATCAGTAAGCCAGTGTCCCAACACGCGTGATATTGATTTGCAACAATTACACAGTCATTAAATATAATTTTTAACTGTTAACAGTGGTCTCCTAACTATGAGCGTCCATCACGTCCCAAAAGCTACCCCTTATTTTGTATACTTGACCATTGGATCATGCATTTCTATGTTTGATATCTAAGTATCCGCAGTGCCTTCGTAATGCGTCGCACGTTTTCTTCAGTAATTTTTTTTAATCGATGGGTTTTCTAGGATGTTCTTAAAAAAACACTTATTAAAACATAAACCGCACATTCCAGTAAGCTATAAATTGCGTGAGTATGAATGTCACTTATCTGCACCGCTCGTTATCACTAACTAAAGTGCTACATTACGCGTCGTATCTGTTATTCTCAAAAAGTTGTGACGTTAAGGGGCCAAACATTACGGTCGTTCTTATTCATGCTGTCTGTTTCTGTTGGCGAGAATATAATCATCCACTGAGTAAGATTACCGACAAAGAAAAGGGAGTCTGAAATAACCCCTTCTGACTTATTTACCGCTGGCCGCCTGCCATACCCCAATCCCAGGTTTGGTACATCTGAAGGTCAAACCTTGGATCCGTCGCTATTGAGGTTAGCGTTTAGCCACCTAAGCCAAAAGCCCGTTGTGATGGCACCACGATCGTTATTATTAATTATATTGGAATGGCATTCACCGATCGGGTTACAAAACCTGCTCGACCTTGTAATGTGCATACTACAAATCCTCCTGCGACTGTCTACAGGGCTCTAGATTGTGATCCCAAGCAAAACGGGACGAGCTGGTTCCGGAGCCCGATACCCAATGTATGTATCGGGAGTCAAGTAATATCATTCGATAATGTTTCGCAGACCGCGGCCTATGGATCTTATTGCTTTTCTCGATATTTGAAAAGATCGCAGCGTCTGGGGTAATCATCTCGTTAGGAATGGAAGTAGGTCTAAACTAAGTTGAGATTGGCCATTTGAGGATTGGCCCATTGTCTGTTAGTTGCCTCGCCGGCTAGTTCTCTTAATCTAAATGGCTAAAAATACATGAGTGGTTAATGGGGCTGTTCAGGTTGACAGGCTGGGATGCAAAACACAAAACCAACCTATGCTAATCGGTTGGCCTGCTCGCGCGTCGAGTCACCTCCCGGTGTATTGCATGGTTTGCAATACCAACATATAGTTACACAACATTCAGCGGATGACGAGTATTTTAAAATGCTTACTAACATATCGGGCCAAGGTTCAAGGATTCTTGACTATGCGTTTCACTTTCCAACTGACTGTTCGGGTTTACAATGCGTGAATAAATTTTTAAACAGAAACCTACTCTCAACCACCGGGGTAGGAAAAAGATGCAATCTTCTGCAGTTATTAACCCGCTTTCTTAGTTGACGCAGGCATTGCGGCACTACTTGCTGGTTTTGGTTCGAAGGGCACTTCAAATGGAATATTTGGACTCTTCTAGTAACTAAAGAATCAGCATCCAGTGGTTGTTGGCCGCGGAAGAAACTCCCGTACTCCCACGATAAAACCTGCAAGTTATCGGGCAAACAACGCTCCGTAAATTATTAGTTATTCAAAATCATTGACTGCTGCACGCCCATTTTGCTAAATTCACATTCTGCTTGAATTGTAATGGCTTTACTTGCACGACTAGGCAGGAAAATATAATCTAAGCATTATCTGTGGCGAAAAACGTCGGTTGAATAATGTTGCCGTTCAATGCTTGAATGAGCAGAAAGTGCAAAAACGAATATATGGCCGACACGAATTTACCTACTATCCTTTGTTTCTGTTTAAAAGCTAGAAAACCAAGAGTAAGCCTAGGTATGACGACTTTCAACTGCAAAGTAGATCTATTGAAGCAGCTATATTACTGGTGATTCTTACTTATCTGGAAAAGTTTGTGTCCGTGACTGGCACATATAAAAGACGACCTGTGTCATGAATTGTTAACGGAAATTCTGTAATGTGTTTTTTTAGGATAACTGAGACTCTGATTGGGTTTTTGTGCCAATTTCCGTGCGTGGAGCACTATTCTTCTTTTTAACGCAGATTTTAATAGCACCCACACGAGTTCACCAAACTGAGAAATAATTGGCCTCGCAAGGGATGTGCAGTGTCATGGTCGTTTTATTTCAAAGCGGGCATTTTAAAACAAGTTAAATGATTTTGAATGTACGCCGCCCAAGTGATGTCAACTATTGTTATGAAGTATTTTAAAAAAACAAGTATGAAAGGAATATGTCCCAGTCACACAAACCTTTAAAATACCTTCTGGGTATCTCTTGCTCGCAGCAGTATAGACAGCCAGATATTCCGTATCAGGCAGTTGTTGGTCAAATTGCTTCTCTATTCAGCTGCATGATCCTAGTTCGTGAAATTAATTAGGTCAATGTCTACGTGAAATTTAGGGGGCCCGACGCTCTCAGGTGGAATTTCCACTAGGCACCATGACTCTGTTCGCGTCTCATGTTCTGACACTTTTCTGTCTTAACTGCAGTAAACAGGACACTAGCAAACCGTTTTTTAAATAAGGGACATAAATATTGATGGAAGATCCGAGCCAACTGCAGCGTCAAAGCCTACCCCGGGTCGTCTTGTGTCTTAAAAGCGGAATGTTGATGTGAGGAAAGAGTGTGCTAGATGCTTCACGTCTGCCTCGACACAAACTAAGGACAGCAGTTGACCTAGAAGATCCTGGTCTAACTGCCGAATAAGTAATTTTCATATCCTTCAATAGCACTCAGTTAATTTAGTGCAAAATGCGAGCTCAGTAGCGTCACACACTGCACCGGACATTTGCCCGCGAACAGAAGACAATTCAAAAGCCATCTACATTTTTGCTGCCAGTATACGTACCTGAGCGAAATCCAAATGCTTAAAGATACCGCTAGAGAATGAAAATAGGCATTATCAATTATTGAGCAAAAATTGAGAACTTATGCGTCATCAATCCTATGGATTTAGTAGGAATATACAAGCTGCTAAGTGCAGTATCGCATATGAGAGGACTAAATCCTATCTGCATCATGAATACTACTTAAATCTCCGTTTTTGATCATCCATGATCTTTGGAATTGAGGGTTTTGGGCTTACACCAATAAGCCAGCTATGAGGCTGGAAGATCAGTCATGCAAATCGAAGGTAAACATTTCAGTTCCCAACTGGAACGCCAATTTTAGTCAGATCATAAGGTAGCTTATTGGGCCGGTTAATTCATTCAAACTGCCTGCCTGAATTTGCAATGGGATTTCGGCAGCCAACGCCAGAAGGTGTTTTGGAACCTACATCGATTTACTGCTTCAGTCGGCTTGAACTGAATGTTGTTTGACATTTGTTAGGTTGAAATATCTCTACCCTGCCAAACGTAAGTGCATTCTTCGTCAATTTCGGACAATCAGCTAAGACCAAATCTCACTGACCAAACTAAAATGGCAGTAAAACCTGTTCAATTCTGAAAAACAAAAAATTAAAAAAAGAAATATGATTTGGACTAAACAAGTACCTGCAGTAGGCTTGGAAACTCGCGAAATGTTAACTGAAATTCTGAAATCCAATCCCGAATAATTTTGAATCCGACATGCTCGTATACTTCCATTTAGCGTTTTAAAACCACATTCTCTCTATTTTCCGTGTACGGAAAATCGTACGTTTCTCTGTAGTGCTAACAAGAAACCGTACAAATTTGTCAGTTGACGTGAACCATATTGTAAACTGTACAAGCAACATAAGTAAATGCCATGTACTGTAAACGGACACCTCAGGGTCCTAAACATCTTATAGTTGGAAACCTATTTTGAACAAAATCGTACCCTTCTTCAAGTATAAAATTTGAAGAAGACCTAATTTCCTACTACATGGGCAAATGAATGAATATCCTATGCACTTTTTCCATGAAATATATTTTACTTAATATCACCATCGAAAATCAATGAGAAAATATCATGCTGCTTAAGCAGTCCATTTTTACATAGTGTAATTTTGCAGACTTTCAAAAAATAAGTTCGTCACAAAACCGAAATCCTGGAGTAACAACATTATTATGGGATTATGCCACATGGTGGTTAAGATTACAATTCAACTTAAGTTATCTTTCCGAGCCAAAAGCACATTTACGAATTTTCGTTAACATGTCATGATTCACCTCAATTACTGTAATAAGTTTTGGTCATTATGTCAGCTAACTCGGCTTATATTCCCCATATATGATAGTTATGTGTGGTATATGCTAACTTAAACATTCTGCTTGAAATTCCATGATAACTTAAAGGACCAACAACAGTATTCTTTCTAATCCCTTATTTACACCTCAGGAATTGATTTTCGCGGTAGTTGCAAGGCTTTTCTCTGGTGACCATGCAGACTGGGTGAAGTAATTTAGCATCAAAGCAAGTGAGTCGAGCCCTTGCTTTACCTCAATTATTTTAGACCAACTATCTACAAGCTGATTGTCATAAACAGGTTTAAACTTGGCATACCAGATAAGAATTGGCTCGACTCCAAAAATCATCAGAGTGTATCCAATGAACCAAGCAGACACTCGCGCGTCAGTCACGATGAACTTACAATTGTTAAAAACAAAGTAATTTTTTATGTGCAAGAGAGAAAGTTTATCGACAGTCTACCTAACGCGTCATTCAACAGATCTTCAAAAAGTGAACAGACCACTGCAAGTTGCAAATTGACCTTCCCTGTTTTCGCGGGAAAAAGAAATCCCTTGATTGCTGGGGAGAAAGCTCGGTTCAGTGAATTAAGCATAACAAGCGGAAAATGTTTTTAGTCTTCTGATTCCAAGTTTGTGGATGACGATTGTTTAGGATTTGAGGAACTTGGAGTAACTACCAGATTTTAAAGATGCAAATGAGTACGTGTGAACTACAGAAAAAGCATCATGAGACTGGGTGAATACTCAGTTGACTATACTTTATGCTGAAGTAATTGACGCCTGTTTTCGTTTCATTTTCCCTACCAACAATAAATTTGGTCACGGTTACTAACTAGCGGATGCCCATAAACTCACAACTTGAAGCTCGCTGACTTGAAGCTACATGCCCTGCCATTCATATGACCTCAGCGTTACTGATCGCACAAGCAATCTAAGTGCTGAAGTCCACTTCTCCCTTCTGTTCGACCAAAAAGGCCATTCTCCAGGAATTTTCTAATTCATGCCTTTTGCAACAATATTTGCTTGACTAACCTCATAGTCCTGTCTTCGCTCCGGCACCACCTTTTAACCATACAGCGTTCAAATGTCTCTGCTCTCGAGCAAAATGATTTAGAGCCAATGGGTCTATGTCATTGTTGATAATCGTTATAAAGTACTATAAAAATATAAACGCTAAGGGGAAATTACCTGGTAATTCTTTTATATCGAGTGTTTCTGCATCTTTTTTTCCGGTGTGGTAGAACACTCAGTCTCGAGTAAAAAGCTATTTTCGAGCACATTGGGAGATAGTTAGCATTAATGAAGAGACCTGCTGCCGTCAACTACTTCCTATCGATCATTAAAAGGCGCAAGTATTGAACGCCATAAGAGAAGTTTCGAGAATGGCGTCACCAATTAACGTGAGTGCGACGCTGAAACGATAACGAAATCCATTAATTAAATTAGCGCTTTTGTTATTTCAGTCGTACCCGGCAGCAATATTGGTCCCATCTGCATCTATTGTCAAAATTTTACAGATTATTTAAGAGACATTAACGCAGTGTGTTCACGAAAGTCGTGGGCATTATCGTGCAAAATATATTCCCCCATGTTGACAGTTATAAATAAAAAAGATTGCATGTTATGAAAAAAGAAAGAGGATCCCTGGCAAAATCGATATATGCCTGTGAATTTTGGAGCGTTAAAGCCAGCCCGTCAACAGAGGAAATAAAAACAAGAGAAAGTTTGACCGTCACACTAGACCAACTGGTGCGACAGGGCAGACAGACCATTGACGTTTGAAAGGGATGGTCACGAAATCATGATGGGGGAGCTGGGGAGGAGGCAGAAGAGCAACGGCTCCCCGCGTTGGAGGGCGATAATGAACTCCGAGCGGCTGTGCTTGCGGTCGTGGATGTGCGAGCAGGGCAGGAGTCAGTCAACTGTGAGCGTAGGCGCTTGTGATGGCGGTTGATACTGCGCGCATTGGTGTACCAAGCCCTGAGAAATTCTCTCGCTAGTTTTGTGTTGGCCATGACGACGACCTCGGTGTCTTCTCAACTGAATCGGTAGTTCCTATTCAGCGCATAGGCAAAGACGACGGACAGGGGGTCTCGCCGACGAAGAGCTAGTTTGTGCTTACTAATACGGGCACCCATGCGTCAATTCGTTTTCGAAACAAAAGCCGTATATTTTCCGCGTTAGAAAGTCATACGTTTCTCTACGGTATTAAGAGGAGACAATATGAGGTTCTTAAAATTTAGTAGTGGATTTGAGCTCTATTGCTATCTTTACAAGCCACATTGGTAAATTTGGAGACACGGCATTTTATGAACGGCCATTTCATGGTATTAAAAAGTCTCATAAATAACAAACTTGCTGAAGACGAATTATACTCCTCCTTCGAGTATTACATTGAAATAAGACGTAAAATTCTATGAAATGAACAGAAAATGAATAGTTTGATTAATTTCCTTCATGAACTATAATTATATGTTAAGGGTATCGAAAATAAATGAGCAAATTTCATGCTAATTATGTGGTTACGTTTTTAGACTATAATTCTTGCATGCGGTCGAAAATGAGTTCGTTCGAAGGTAGACACTCTTTGTTACCTGGATTATTACAGAACTGTGCTGGATAATGATTAATTTAATAACCATACTTAATGAATCTTTTCAAAACGAGAACGCATTTCGGAATTTCGGCCAACATTTCATGAGCTAGTCCACTTACTGCATTTGCAGATACTGAGGCTTCGTGACTGGCCGAAGGGATAACCTCCTGTGATAGGTGTGGGTGCAGCCACCAAAAATAGTAAGCAGCCTGTCTGCGCGCGCCAAACACGGCCCATTCGGCGACATTTCACACACGGGTGTGAGCGCCATAGAGTTTTCGTTCTACTATTTTTTTAGAAGTTGTTGAGATGAAGTAAGAACATTTCTTTGACAGTTACACTGCTTGTGATGCTTTAATGTTGCCGGTGTTATATGACCTGGGTTGTGGGTTGGTCATGTCAATATTGTAATCGAATTGGATGTGCCAGCTAAGATAAAGCTGCGTATCCAGTGTCAGTTCGCAATGCAAACACTCGACGACCGCCGGAGTGTTTCAGAACTTAACCCCCACCCCCAAGACTATAATCTTATTTCATCATGTAGGCTGCTGTTAGACCTATTTCGAGAATGACTGCCCCAGGTTTATCTCCGGCCTACGACCCAGCTCCATATATTTATTTCTTCAAGTGTTTTTGAGACAGTTAGACTGTCCATGGTACAGGCCAGTGTTTCATTGTAATTTTTGATAATTTATCAGAGGCGCCCATGACATCCAAATATAAAAATGGTACGCTTTATTTATTTGAGCTCAATTGAAAAAAACACCTGGGGACCTCGGTGGGATTCTATTCCACGTCAGCAAGGGGAATACCTTCGTGCGGCACGCCCCCCCCCGGTCGCGAGATTTTTCAAAGTTGGGTCAACGTGAATTATTCAAAATGTGCCAAAACACTCACTAGATACAGCAGATCTCGTCTCAGTCACTGGTTCGATGCACCTTGTAGGAACAAGTAGGATGTTGCAGAGGCCGGTACACTTTTTCGAATATTGGCATTGTTTCATGTAGTCTCCGGAGTGCACAATCTGTTAAACGAAGAACTCTGAACTCCTGACATGTATTTTACTGACTGAGATGTATATCATTAATTACCCTATTTGCAGTGCTCGACGATCTCCGCTTACGGCTATGGTTAAATGACGGTTTCCTTGTCAACTGTAGGTAAGGGTTTATATTGGAAACCCTGTACATTTGCGGTTGTCCTGGCAGTTGATGCACTAAGATCAATCCCTTCCGAAGTTCTCGGAAGCTGCTGTTACAGGACCTCAACCCTCGTCCGTAGCCTTATTGTCAGACACCTGGTGTGTAGTGATCATCGTCCCTTACTGAGGGGGGTGATTGAGGACCATATTTTTGGGTACACTTTTGGGGGCTGTCTTGCAGGTTTTGACGACCTTTGCCTCAGTCTAAGCAGCAGAGTTGAAACTGAAATTTTTTTTTAATAAATCTTGTTTTCCTCAGGTCTGCAACCTCAAACTCCTGTCAGCCGTAACCCTAAAAGTCAGAAGTCTCTAAAATTTCCCCGTGCCATACTAAAGTCCTTGGAGCAGTTTTTTTGCCTCTGTAAGCTGGAGATATTTTTCAGGTATATCGTGTTCAGTTGACTTGGGTAGGAGCTTTTTAAGAACTACGCAGGGGTCCAGGATAACGGTCTGTCAAAATATTTTCCTTTTTTGCATCAATTCCAGATTAGGTTTCATCTGTCATTTTTATTCAACGATCGACTCATTTAAATTTTAAGAATTCAATCCTGCACTCATGCCTGCTTGATCCAATAAATTCCCCATTGTCGTAACTGGCAGCTAACGAAAATTGAGTACGCATTTCACCACTAAGGGTGTTATTTGTTGGGTTACCCAGCAATCACAAGGGGTCCGGGAAATTATGCAAGGACACATTAGGCCAAATCGCCGTACCTGTAGCGACTAATTAAATTAAAATCATGTCGCGTGCACAGTTGACGTTTTTTTATATAAGGCCTCTGTGATGATTAACAACTTTCGATATAAAATGAGGCAACGTTCAACACAAGCAACTTACCCGTAGTCAAACTATAACTTAGAAACACTTCCTTTTCCGTTGTGAGCGGGAGGATATTCCCACATATGAGGGCACAAGGGTAGATTTCGTTAATGGGTGTTTTGCATGTGTAAAGCAAAATGTTTAGAGCGAAATGATCCAGTTACATTCTTGATCTGCCATGAAACGCAGTCATCCTTTGCATCCAGCACTAAATACCAAATACTGCACATTACTATATATGGCCAAATAGGTAACCTAGGTATGCATTTGACTTACATTCTGCTGACTCATTCAGCATACTTACGGAATATTTTGTAAGTAAATCGTCAAAATGAAATGTGTGCTCGATCCCTGAATTTCCGTCAGTGTGCTTACTCTTTTCCCAAAAACTTCATTTCCATTCAAGCATTGATTTCGTTTTGACTTTGAACTGGCTAGTGTGTGTTAATCTCAGTGAATAAAAGTATTCTTAGGTAGTTAAGAATAAAATTTATTAGCATCGTTGATCTGAATCTCTTCCAATTTGCTTAATGCAAATTCGGTTCAGTCCTCGACTCCTCATCGCAGTCTTTTGTCAGTGTATCCAAGTGGCCACCTTAAAAGAGCCATTTAATGCTCTGTCTCGGGAAGCAAGTAGCTGTTAGAATAAACGGCCGTTAACTCTAAAATAAGACGTCACAAAGTGATTCAAGTGCGTTTACCTGAGCGTCACTTGACGGGATGCGATTCAAAGGTAGAATGTTTGACATTGTTGACCGAAATTAGGGAAACACGAGATGTGCACAAATTTTTCAAAAAACCTAACGCTTTTGGAGACGGATCCAAATGGTCAAAACACCCAAGTAATAATAGATGATCTTAATTGTAATCAAAATTAAAATGAAATATTTACAGTTTTCGGAGATGCGGAAAACGCAGAAAATCCTGTCTAGTATGCAAATGGAAGTTTTACAACACGGGGATGCACTACTTCGCGTCTCTCTACTCTTCTTCTATCCCCCGCCCTCCATCCGTTGTGGTACTACGACAATGTCGTAGGCACGCTAACTCGGGTCCTTCCACGACTAAGCAAAAGCCGTCGCCCAAAGTGGAGTTCGGCAGCCGTCTGGGACAACTGAGCTGCCCTATATATAAGGACGGCGCTGCTCCCTCCTGCGAGAGGCCAGAGACTAGAAAAGGTCCTCTTAACAAATGCTGGGGATCTACGCCCGTCTGCAATCTGGTCGTGACCGCAGACGCAAAACGCACGGTCGAAACAACCAAATTCGAAACACCATTCTCTCACTCTCTATTTTCCCTCTCCTGCCCGCCGACCCGCTCGCCAGACTGGTAGGGTGAGTCCACTCACCCTGGCAGCCTGGAATGTTCGTTCGTCTTTAGACAATCCGAAGAGCCACCGACTGGAACGAGAGAGAGCGCTGGTGCCTCAGGAACTGGCGCAACACAAGGTGGACATGGCTGCACTCAAGGAGACCCAGTCCTCCGACGAAGGCCAACTGGAGGAGGTTAGTGCCGGCTGCACCTTTTCTGGAGCAACTACACGCGGGGTCGCATTTGGCATTCAAAACGACATTGTGGAACAACTTCCTGGTTTGCTGCATTGTATCAAAGATGGCCTTATAAGCCCCCGCCTGCCTCTTCGAGAAGGCAAATTCGCTACCATCGTCAGCGTCTACGCTCCCCCGATGATCAGCCCTGACACTGCAAGGAACGAATTTTACGAGGAGCTGTACGCCCTTTTAGCGACTGCGCCAAAGGCAGACTTGATGACTTAAGTGTCCGCGCCAGCACAGAGCATGCTGCGCGGAGAAGAGTGCTGGGTCACCATAGTCTCCATGACCCCAACGACACTGACCTGCGGCGAACATCGACGCATCATGACCAACATCTACTTCCGTTCCCCAATGCGAGATAAGGCTACTTGGATTCATCGTTGGTCGCGATAATGGCACCCGCTAGACTATGTCCTCGTCCGGAGGCGAGATTACTGGGGCGTCCTTCTGGAAAAGGCGAATCTCGGTGCCGACGGGTGGACCGACAATTTTCACGTCCTCTTCAAGATGCGGATTCGTCTTGAGCTTCGTGGGAGACCACAAGGTAACCGACCCTGCGGCAAGCTGAATATTGCTTCGTTGTCTTTGCCTGCTTACCATCTCCACTTCGGCAGCGAGCTATCTCGACGTCTAGCCAACCTTCCAGTCGCTGTTGCTGCAGGTGCCGCTGACGAGAACGCCTCCGTTGAGAACCGATGGTGTCACCTGCAGGACACAGTCCAGTGAACGGCCCTGGCTGTCCTCGGTCACGCACGACGCTAACACCAGGACTGGTTTGATAGCAACGACGCCGCGATCAGCGACCTACTCGCCGAGAAGAATCTCCTGTATAAAGCCTACGTCGACCGCGCCACCGTCGACAGCAACTCAGCATTTTACCGTAGTCGTCGCCTTGTGCAACAGAAGCTGCGCGAAATGCAGGACGTTGGACGGCTCGCAAGGCCGGGAGATCCAAGGGTACGCCTACCGCAACGAGTAGAAGAACTCCTTCGCCGTGATCAAGGTCGTCTACGATCCGCAACCCAAAGATACTGCACATCTTCCCAGCGCCGACAGCAGTATCCTACTCATTGAAAAGACAAATTATACAACAATGGGCCAAGAACTTCAGAGGCGTCTTCAACCTTCCCTCAACCATCTCCGACGCCACCATCACCCGTCTACTTAAATTGGGGACCAACGGCGACCACGACCTCCGTCCTGCTCTTCACGAAACCATCAGGTCTCTAAAGCAACTGCCCAGTATGAAAGCTCCCGAATCCGACGCGATTTTTGCTGACATCTACAAGCACGGTGACTCCTAACTCTTGGATCATCTGACGGCGCTCTTCCAGGAGATGTGGTGTCGAGGGGGAAGTCCCGCACGCCACAATCCTGCACCTAAACAAGGAAAAAAAGGAAGCCGTCAGGTCTGCCACAACCATGGAGGCATTTCCATGCTGAAAATCGCCGGAAAAATCTTCGGTCGCCTTCATTTCAAACGCCTGAGCCACCATCTGGAGCAATGTCCCCTTGCTTAAGGATAGTGCGGTTTCTACCCTCCTGGTGGGACCGCTGACATGATCTTCGCCGCCCGTCAACTGCAGGAGAAGTGTCAGAAGATGAGGGCCCACCCGTACTCTACCTTCGTGGATCTGATGAAAGTCTTCAAGACGCTGAATTGCAAACGACTATGGAAAATTATGCAGAAAATCGGCTGTCCCGAGCGACTCACTCGGATGGTGCGTCAGCTCCACGATGGCATGGTGGCGCGCGTCACGGACAACGGAGCTGCCTCAGAGACATTCGCAGTAACCGACGGAATGAAGGAGGGCTGCGTCTTTGTGCCTATCCTATTTGATCTCATGTTCTCTGCCGTGGTGATGGAAGCCTACCATGCTGAACGTCCTGGGACCCGCGTCGTCTATAGGACGGATGGCCAACTCGTCAACCACTGGCGAATGCGCTTTCGGTCGCGAGCATCCACAACTACCCCCCCCCATGAATTTCACTTCGCCGACGACTGCGCCTTAAACGCTACCTCGGAAGGGGACGTGCAAAGGATCATGGATGTATTCGCCACCGCCGCCGGCGACATCTGTCACACTGGCCACCTATATTCACCTCATACATCGGCTTGGTCGATCACTTGCAAATTTATCGCACAGGGTTTGGCCAATTAGTGCCTGGAGCACCCACATACGCTCACCACATCCGACTCAACTGCC
>CACRXP010000178.1:159583-182596 GCA_902702965.1 Spirometra erinaceieuropaei | reverse complement strand
TCCTCCTCCTCCTCCTCCACCACCACCACTGCCCCAGCAACGGCCGCTCACGCGACCATCTCGCACACCACCAACCCTGACGCACCATCCGACAACATCCCCACTTCTTCCGATTCCAGCGATGAAGATCAGGGCTATATCTGCCCTCACTGCGACCCCACCTTCACCTCACACATCGGTTTGTCGGACATTTGCGAATCCATCGTACAGAGACTGGCGAACCAGTGCCTGGAGCACCAACCTACATCCGCCGCACTCGCCTCCACTGCCCACACTGACCTCGCACCTTCACGCATCGCATGGGTCTATTCGGCCACATGCGCATCCACCAGAGCTGAATTGACCACAGTACCGACACATTCATTATGCCAAGCCCCCTGCCCACTTCATCATTATGCGCCCCCCACCGCCTTCCCGCAACTGAAACCGGCGCCAGCGACTTCACCTGTCCACATTGTCCACGCACATTCACCTCTCGCATCAGCCTGATAGGTCACTTGAGAATCCATTGCACAGAGACTGGAGAACCAGTGCCTGGAGCACCAACCTAGACCCAAAAAGCTCGACTGAATTGCCCGCATTGTCCTCACACTTTCAGGCTCCGCATGGGCCTATTCGGCCACATGCGTATCCACGACGACCTGCGGTAGACAACCGCCGGTTACACCGCACATTCACACACTCCATACCCTCCTCCACCATCACCACTACGCATCAACACTCACCCACCACATGCACCCAACTGCCAACTTCCACGCAAGTGGGAAGTGTGCATCTCGATTCGGTCCCCATGCGGCTTCGGATGCACGGGTGACTTGAGTCCGAGACAATCCCGACACGTCAAGCGTCGCGGATAGGAAGGCTGCTGATTGACGTCCGCACTCGGTTCACACAGTTCGTCTCGTTGTGTGTGCGTTGTGTGGAGTGGCGTACTGGTGGGCTGGGGACGGACTGAAACAGCACCTTCCACGGCACTTTCACGCAAGTGAAAGACATGCCGTTCATTGCCCCAGTGTTAAATCCTGGTGTTTGTGTGTATGTTGGCGGGGGGGCAGGTCGGGCACGTGGCGCGCGCAGTCATGGACAGTCAACAATGACAACCACCGCGCTCATTCCCCAATCCAGTCTACTGACCGGCCGGGACAGCGGCTGGGATGTGGGATGGGAAGGGAGAGTGAGGTCGACCACTCAGCGCACTTTCCTCACTATAATCAATCTGACGCGCTTGAAGCTATCACGGTGCGCTAAAAGCCGTGGCTTGGAAGGTTGCCAACTAACGGGGTAACTTGGACCTCCTCCGTGACAGGTGGTGGTCCGAGAGTCAGGCTTCAATGACTCCTTTATTATGTGGCCTTTATGGCACTCCCACCACAGCGTTAGACCCGATTTAGGCGTTGAGGCACGCCTAGGTACGGCTTCGGTCGTGCCATCCTCCAAATCTCTGTTGTTGGTTGAAATCCTGGTTATTTGTTGTGTGGACCAGGGGGTGTGGTGGAACGCCAAGTTGAGGATCCGTCTGAGCCCTCCATCTGCGGCCTCCCTCGTCTCCGGTCTTATTGATTCTGTCTTGACACCGGGCTCAGGCGGGGGAGGAGGAGAGAGTGTAGGTAGATGCTACGCAAGTCTACTGGCACTATAAACCCCTGCGTAAGTCACCGTCCCTGCTCCCACCTCTGCTGTGGGGCACACGGTGAACGTCATCGTAACCGATGGTCGAACTGTCGTCGTGTGTGTGTATGGAATTTGTGGACTGCTGGGCTGAGAGACAGTTTGATGCGACTCCTTCTTAACCTGACTTATGGCACCCTCACTTATGTGAGATGTACACCACCTAAATCTCGTTCTAGGGATGCCTGATGCTTATGTTTTTGGTCAGTTCGTGTGTGTGGCGCACGAAGACAGGGTCACTATATACGTCAGCCACCGCGCCTATTTCCCACACCTGTCAACTGACCGGCACGGACAGTTTTGAGACCTGATATTTGGATGAAAATATGAGCTCGCCGACTAAGCGCTTTTGCCTCACTATAAAAATTTTGACGCGATTGAAGCTATTACGGTGAGCTTAAAGCCCTGGCATGGAAATTTGCCAATTGGTGGGACAACTTGAAACACGCAGTCAGTCCAGTGTTGCGTTTTTGTGTGGAGCGGCCGACTGGTTGTCTAAGAGTCTGTTTGCAATGGCTTCTTCGCAATGTGACCTTTATAACACTCCCAATCCGTGGGAGCAGTGCCTGCGGGCGGTTTCGACTGCGCCAGCCTCCATGTCTGTTGTTGGTTAAAGTCCTGGTCTTTTGCAGTGTGGACTACGGGGGTGTGGAGTGGAACGTCATGGTGCAGGCTCGGTCGTGCAATCTACCTGCAACCTCTCCCGCATATGACTTCCTTTACTTGGTCTTGACACAGAGTCCACGAGGAGGGAGGAGAGAGTGCGGTAGGTGCTGTGCAAGTCTGCATTCGTCAAACACTAAATTAAGCGCAAGTCACTGTGCCTGCCTTGACTAACTGGGGAGCGCACGGCTGACATCGTTGGCATCAACGATCGAACTGTGTGTATTAAGGCCTGATCAGGTGCGTACTTGGTGACTGAGTGGTATTTGTCACAGATAGACGAGTTATTAATCTTTGCCAACAACGCGTTGACGTCCATTTGTGTCAGTCCTGATGTAAGACTTACCGTTGGCGTATCAACTGCCCGATGTGATCTGCATCAACTGCGATCGTTAATTTTATTTGATAATGAAGATGTGTGATGCTATTCTACTGCGTGTATAAAGTCATTATCACAACACTATACTAAGATCATTGGCATTAGATGCAGGTTTACAAATCCGAATGGATTTTGAAGTTTGCATCATCGACTTCGACCAAATCAACATGTAAAATGTGTCCTTTTCGCCTCCTTCGGCGGATAACTAGGAAAGAGGCGCCGATCACCAACGCCAGAAAGCAAAGGATTCCAAGGGTGGTACCGGCGATCGCAACCGGCTGAAGGCCCTCCTCTTGCAGGGTCTCTAAAAGAACACAAAAAGTATATTTAATCAGGATTGTACAACAATGATACATTGATTGCACAGACGGTGTGTTAACGCATGATGGTTTTCGCTAACGCATCATCAGGCCGAAATACTTACATAGAAATTAAAAATATGCGAAGTACACAGGGTTATAAGTGACTCGTGGGCCATTATCACTCATCATTCCCACGTCATCCGCATGGAAAGTTCGGCGTGTTATGGTCACCATGTCAGGGGGTAAGAAGGAGGGTGATAGATGCCGTGAGTGCTATTTTTAAGTCGGGTATGTTGAGCATACATCACTGCCATCATGAGATTGGGGTGGCGTATTATCATCACCTAGGGTAGGCGTTAGCCACGAAAGACATAGCGCCTGTGTCAACGTCTTCTGACAACATAGCACTGGATTGTCTAGCCGCGTAGCCATTGCCTCGGCTGTAGCTAGAACCCTCTGGATAAGATTGCTGGTGTCCGATAGACGATCTGAAAGACTTCGTTGGCATCAGCTTGGTGATTCGTATCGACAAGTTGTGCGAGGATGGAACTCGGAGTCGATATTTTTTCACTTCTGCCTAATCAGGCCGGTATGTGTTCACGTGCTCTCCTTTCCAGACGCCTCGTTATACGGCCAATGTATTTCACTCCCAGGAGCAAGTGAATGAGCAAATACACGTCGATGTGGCCATCAACGGTAGTCGGTCTTTACCTCCCAAGCGTACGAGGGGAGAGTTCGTGAAACATATGCGTAGATTCGTCGCGGGAAAGTGCTAGTGCTCGCTCTTTTCAGGCGTTGTTTTACTAGGTCACTTGCTGCGTCACCTTGAGAAGGTCGTCTTATAAACAAGTGAGCCTAGTAGACATCTGGTGGATTCTAGGTGAATTACATAGGAAATCCTGCTTAGGCCGTCAACTTACTGTATCAGAATTGGTGGATTCCAGACGTTGCAGTAGGTTGGGCGGGTAAAATTGACCCAAATGTGATTAAACTCGAGTCGTCCGGCGGGGCCTCGTAGCTCAAGTGGTTAGAGCGTTGGCTGTACTAAAGCCTTCTCCTTACTGCGTGGGTGAGAATCCCACCTAGGCGCCGAGTTTTTCATTGTTGGGTCAATATGAATTATAAGCAAGTTTTTCTTTTCTGCAGTTGCCATAGTGTGCTCTGCAGTCTCCTACCTATATTTCGGAGGACAAATATCTCTGGGTATACTTTTTCGTGGAGTATATCCTGCAGCTGCTGGATTTCTACCCCAAAAATATCGGGAGAGCAGATATGCCGCACTGTAACTGCCTATCCTTGGAGCAAATTTCGTTTAACATTTGGGGAAACAAAACAGTGAAAATAAGTGTATTTTCCCGTCCAGTTTCTCTTTCGGAATGCTCTACGTTGGATAGACCCATCCTCTTGTGTGTGCAGAAGAACATCGAGGAACGCAATTTCGTTGTATTTCTCAACCTCTGCAGAGAACTTCAGTGAGCGGTGTTCACTGTTAAACTTCTGGACCAGGACGTCTGTGTCGGTGGTAACATCCGTCAGGCAGAAAATATCGTCCGCGTACCGACCGTAGAAGTCAATGTCACTAATAATATGTTGTAACCTTGTCTTCTTGATTTTGCCCATAAAAAATTGCGAGGAACTGACCAAGCGATGAACCTATTGCTACGCCATCTATTGGTCTGAACGGTTGGCCATTGCAGAGAAGCTGAACGTTTTGCGTGCAACGTGTCTGCAATTCTTTTAACGTTTCCACCGTCATGCCTAACGGGTAGTTCGCGTTGTGGAAAAGTCACAGAGGTTAACAAATTTGTTTTCAGAATTTAGGAACTTAACTGAAAGCAGACCTCTAGAAAGAAAGATATCGAAAATATCGCCAATATCCAGCCTGGTTGCAGAACTAGTCCTGCAGGAACTGGAAAAAGTCGCCTTCGACCACTATCAACCTGCATTTTGGCGCCGGTACGTGGACGACACGTTCGTCATAACTGAAAGGAGCAGACTGGCCGACTTCCAAGACCTGCTCAACGGCATCTTCCCGGACATTCAGTTCACAAGGGAAGAAGAGCATGACCAACAGCTGACTTTCCTTGACGTTCTCGTCACACGCACACCCAACGGCGAAATCAACACCACGGTGTACAGAAAGGCGGCTAACACGTCTCAGATTCTCAACTACCACAGTAACCACCCAATGGCGCATAAACGCAGCGGTGTTAGGACACTCTTCCAAAAGGTAAAAACGCACTGCAGTGAACCCGAGGGACGAGTACGAGAACTTCGGCATCTTCGGGACCAACTGGCAAGAAATGGATACACGCACAGCTTCGTCAGCCGCTGTCTCCGCATGCGCCCACGGCAAACAAACGGAGGAGAGCCGCCAACACTCTGGCACCCTCTACCATATATAAAGAACGTGTCCGAATCAATGGAACGTATCACTGGAGAACTCGGCGTGAGTATCGCTCACCTTCTAACAACGACATGCCCAACAACATCACACGAATGAAGGACCGACTTGACATGTTAGAAAAATCTGATGTCGTTTATCGGATCTCATGTCGGAACTGCCCTCGCCACTACACAGGACGACCGAACGACGACGTAGCCCACGAATAACGGAGCATAAACGGGCAGTCCGAAGGAGCGACCCGTTGTCCCAGGCCGCCACTCACACCCTGAAGGGAGGCCATGAATTCAACTTCGCGAGCATGTGGATAGTAGCGCGGGCCAGCAATAAGACAGGGCGAGAACTGTTGGAGGCCTGGGTGACTGACACCAACTCTATCAACAGGCACGTTGAAATACCCCCCTGCTATCACGCGCTCCGTTCCCGCGGCCAAGAGGGGAGACCCAATTTCCAGCCAAGGGTACACGCAGTCACGCCGCCGTGAGACGGCGTAGGACACAGCTGGTCGCGAATACCACTCTCTGCACTCCTACCACCCCTTCCCCCTTCATGGCTTGACTACAAATACTGCTCATTTGATGCCGCATTCTCACAGTCTCTGACGATGGCCTCCAGTACGAGACCGAAAGCTCAGACTAATTCACCTACTTTTCCAGAGATCGTTTGTTCATTTTCTTTGCAACAAAAACCTGGGATTTGCATGTTCACTTCCATTCAGGAAAAATCATGTGTTGTATAAGCCGTTTGGCCATGTGATCGGCCTCTCTCAATGTCAGGGTAAAGGTCAGGTCAAGAAAATAATCCGTTCTCTCTCCCGTTGCCATACTGCATATCCACTCCAACATGACTGGCTGGCGTCTCACGCTGTGCAGTTCTAATCACGTTTAACGAGGTGTTTCTGTAACCCAAACTCTCCTGCCTTCATGCACACTATGACAACCCACATGCCAGATCAACAGTCCCCGTTTTTATTTACCTATCCCGCCTGATTCGTCTGGACCGTTTTCTTATTAGACAGTTTAACAGGTCAGTATGCATTGGCCATGAGCATTTAAATAGGAGGCCGCTTAGTTTTAGGACGCTATTAAGTTCTGACAAGTTGGTCGCCTTTGCCTTGCTCAAACTTCTCCCACTTAAACAACGTGTCCACTTCTTAGCGGCTCACTTGGCAAGTCTCATCGCAAAATGGCAATGGCAACTTGCAATACCAGTCTACTGTGTATTTTCACTTATGTTTACAACATGGTGCTGACTGCGTGACGTAAAACGCTGTAAAGGCTGGTTTTTGTTCACAAACAGCTTTTGTCGCCGTCTTTAACGGTAATATTGACGTTGATGGCATTCTTCCTTTGGGCGACGACTGGGTGCCTCCTACGATTCACGGTGGCCACGGCAGTACGGAGGAAAACGTCAGTACTGTGTAAGCAGCTGGGTCACGTGAGCGGTCTCTCTCCAATGCCAAAGCAAAGGTCGGTGAAGGAAATAATCCACTCTCTCGCCCCTCGCCTCACTGCGCCCCATCTGACTAACCAATGTCGGAACTGCCCTCGCCACTACACAGGACAAACCGGACGACGACTTAGCCCTCGAATAACGGAGCACAAACGGGCGGTCCGGAGAGGCGACCCGTTGTCTCAGGTCGCCACTCACACCCTGGAGGAAGACCACGAATTCAACTTCGCGAGCACACGGATAGTGGCGCGGGCCAACAATAAGACAGGACGGGAACTGTTAGAGGTCTGGGTGTCTGACACCAACTCTATCAACAGGCACGTTGACATACCCCCCTGCTATCACGCGCTCCGTTCCCGCGGCCAAGAGGCGAGACCCAATTTCCAGCCAAGGGTGCACGCAGTCACGCCACTGTGAGATGGCGTGGGACTCAACGTATCGCGAATACCACCCTCTGCACTCATATCTCTCCCCCCCCTTCGTGGTTTTTCTACAAAAACCGCTCATTTGATGACGCATTTTCACAGTCTCTGACGATGGCCTCCTGTACGAGACCGAAAGCTCAGACTAATAAACCTACTGTCCCAGAGATCGGGTCTTTATCTTCTTTACAACAAGAACCTGGGATTCGCATATTCGCATCCATCCGAGAAAGAAACATCTATAATATGTTTCTACTTGATGGGCAAGGAATCATCCGTCCTTTCCCAAATGACAGCGTCTGTTGAAATCTATTATCTATCAGCTGACAGAATGTGAGGAATAAATAGAGAACGTTCGGGCTCTTTGCTATGTACTGGACCATTTCTTGCCAGTTAAATTTCCCTGCGCTATGGAATTTGAGTTGATTTTCCCTTTCAATTGTGAAACTAAACGCTTAATTACGGTTGGCGAAATCAATTTTTCTATTTGTTTATGGGAGTTTTGCGAACATAGAACGATGTTACCTACCTGGACTTACGGTATCATTAGCGTAGAGGACGGAATTCGAAGCAAAC
Source organism: Spirometra erinaceieuropaei (assembly GCA_902702965.1). Taxonomy (NCBI): domain Eukaryota; kingdom Metazoa; phylum Platyhelminthes; class Cestoda; order Diphyllobothriidea; family Diphyllobothriidae; genus Spirometra; species Spirometra erinaceieuropaei. Next base: position 174,730 of record CACRXP010000178.1, on the reverse strand, counting down.
ATTTTGATAATGCTGACGTATGTAACCCATCTAACAGGGGATGAAAAAAGGAATCGCCTGCAATGCAAGTGACTTTGAGCCAGCCTCAAGGAAAATTAGGGGTAGGTTGGTGGTTAGGTACTAATTCTAAGGCTACATTTGAAATTCATGTCGGATATGACCAGGAAAATTTTAGGGTCAATAAAGGGGCTAGTATTAACTGCAGATTAAGGGTAAAGTTAAGATTAAAAATAGGGCGACAGTTTAGTTTTCTGTTAGGGTTATTGTCTGGGTTAGTACACGGGAATATTTCGTCGTTTCCGGAATTAAGTGCAGGTCCGCTATTTTTACATAGGCGGGACCTTCCTATTTCTGTGTCCTGTTTAGGAGGCCATATAGATCAGTCATTACACTTTTTCAATATCGGAAAAAAAACTCAAGAATAAGACAAAACGGAATCCTGTATAATTATTTTGATATTTACAGTGAGTAACCAATCTCATGCAATGTAAGCCGAAATTCTGAAATACGTTTTCGATTAAGAAGGAGTACTTACTGGAGAGTTTTAATATTGACTATCATGCGACATAACCTTATAAGATTTCAGAATTGCCAGGATGTCGACTTTTGAATGCATTCCTTTTTAACCTCCTATAGAAACCGTACTTTTTTGACATTGATTTTTGATAGTCTTATAAATTTAAATATATTTTATAGAAAACACGCATAAAAATATGCTTTATTTTGCTCGATTGGTAGAGAATACCGTTGTCCTTAAATTTCCTATCTGAAGAAAGGGTATGTTTGGGCTTTGAAAAAGTTTCCCGAATAAGTTTAAGCCTGATCAGACATTCAAGTCTACAAGGTGCATGCTTTCAGCTTAAGGAGAATCAAATATTCCTCTATGTTTTTAAAAAGAAACCATTCAGAGTTCACAAAATATTGCAGAGTATGCGGATTATGTTCTACTTTTCATGAGAATCATTTTCAAACGAACATGTACGATGCTGTATGAATGGACATTGCCCGGTCTTTAAAATTTTTTAATTAGAAACTTTTCTAAAAGCTAAATATAGCCTTTTTCAGATATAAAATGTACGGAAAACGTGATTCTCTGCCAAACGAGCAAAAGAAAGCATATTTTCATGCATGTTTCCTATAAAATATATTTAAATTTATTAGACCATCTGAAATCAATGTTAGAAATGCATGCTACATAGGTAGTCATTTCTTACCAAGTACGGTCTCCGAAGGAGGTTAAGAAGGAATGTATTCAAAAGCCGACATCCCCGCGAGTCCGAAATATTATAAGATTATGTCGCCTGGTAGTCAATATTGTAACGGTACCTAAGTAATTCTTCATGATAGAAAAAGTATTTCCGCATTTTGGTCGACATTTCATGAGATCGGCCACTCACTGTGTAAATTGAGGGTATCTGAAGGTAATGCCACTCGTTAATAAATGAGAAGGAGTGGTTTTTACTGAAGAGCCTATTGTTTTTAGATGCCAGCAATCAATCCAACTGTTCTTTAAACTGAGTTTTCAATGTCCTCTTTTTAAAAGGAAGTCTGTTCGGATAAAAAGGATTCAGGAGCGTCTAGTTATACGATCATCTATATTTCAAAACGGTAGATGTAGACAACGTATAAGTGGTTGACGAACAAGGAGGTGCATACAGATAATGGGGCGAATATCCCTTCCTTAACCTATCATGCAGTAGAACGACGCCTTTTCTACTGATTAGCACGAGATGTTTGGCGTAAGGGCTGGGCTCAAACGTTCTACTTGTTGACACAAGAGGTCCGCTGTTACGGTCTGACCTTGGCCTACTGACTCGAAATGATGAATCTCTACCACGTTCCGCCACATATATAGCAAAATTTGTTAAGGAAAGTCCTCGATTTCAGCATATAAACTGGCATATAACACAGGGAAATCCATTCATTCTTTCACTTGTTATTAACGTTAAACTTATTTCTGATTTTCAGAGACAATGCTATTAAGTAGTAGTTTCCTCACACGTCTACTTAAAAGTTCTACAGATTGTAAGTTTGAGCATTGCTTTCAAATGAAAGTTGGCATAGCACCTGAACTCATTTTCTAACACTTTCATCTATCTGTTCCCGTGCTTCTAAAAAGTAGAGCATGCCACATTTCGTTTCTCCGAAAATTCCTTGATGGTCTGAATAAAATATGTCTTAACAGGTATGCTGAAATGGTCTTGTACAGACTCATTGTTCATTCCGAACAGTGGGTACCGCGGAGGTCGAAGTGCCTTGATCGGAGTTTCAGGAACCAATGTCTGCAGCTGTGGAAATTTAAAACATCAAAATAAACACCATAGATAGTTAGGGGGACAGTTTTTGCCTTGTTTCCCTTGCGAAATGCATACGGCATACCATGAAGAATACCATGCCTTCAGATTTCATGTCACCCGTTTCGTTAATTATAATTGAACAACAAAATCCGTATCAAAAAATAAGATAAAAGACCCAGTTGGTTACTCAAAAGCATGCAGATTGCATACTTTCCACGCACATACACTACTAACACATGTAAGCACTAAACGAATAACTCTTAAATTAGGAACGAAAATCGGCATTTCTTCCGGGTGACGCTGCTATTTTAACCGTTAGAATTCTCCTTCAGTGCAGAGGAGTTGAACGTCCGGTTGCTCACTTGTGCACGTCGTACGGTGGACCTTCTTAATATAGCAAGAACATATACTGTTTTTACTTAGGTGAAATCTATGCTAAAAAGTAAGAAGAGGGAGTATAATCAATTTTGTTTAAGGACTTTTGTCCTATGAGAGCAAAATGCAGCAATTCAGTCAGACTGACCCAGTTAATTAAATTAAGATATTTTTCCTGTCATCAAGTTCTCAATCACTACGGAAGCCTGCATTATTTGGTTCAAGGCGTCTGACAGATGCAACTAGAACATAGACCTTTACGCTTACCGACGTTTGCTTGCGTTTGAAGTTCCGCCATTTCTTTCTTTACGTATCCTTCCTTCGTAGACATGTGCACGAAAGCACTAGAACGAGATTTAAATGTTTATTATTTAAAAATTTAGCGCGGGATTAAAGGATGCCTTTTAATCAAGAAATCGAAAGAAGCAAGGCAGATGTGAGGGCTATACATACTTATGACTCGATTTGGGTTCAAGGTATCCGCTGAATATGCGGTTAGTTTGCACCCGTTCCCCATATACGTCTGAGATGAAGGGAATATGCGGAATGCCCTGGAGAAAACCAGTTGCCAGTGCTAGCAGGGAAACAATCCCAACGACTGTGAGGATAATTGCTGTTGGTTGAAATGCCTTCTCTCGCAGGATTCCTACAGGGGCGATCAGTTAGAAAGAAGATAATCGAATTCTCGCGCAAACACACTATTCAGACATTTTGCTGACTCAGGACTATTCAAGAACAACTTTGCGTCGAAATGTTCCAGCACTGTAACGGTCGGATTTTAGAAATTAAATATCTCTCAAGGCTCCCCAACCATATTTACTTTTTATTTCCTATGCAGTTATTCTCTGATAATTTATTTGGAAACCGAAAAGGTGGAATCGGATTATGTCATTGGATTCCTTGACATTTAGTGACCGGTTAGTGACTCATTCATAGGGAATTAGTACATCTGTTAAAAAGTGTAGACATACGCTTAATCGCGTTTTTCGAAGATAATAACCATTTTAATTTTATCTGAACACAGAAAGATGTGTTTAAATTGAACCTACTATGATAAATAGTTTGAGGTAGTTCCATATTAGGGACCCTCAAATGATTAAAGCAACGCTAATAACGTTATCAGAGTGACATGCAACAATAAAATTCTGTTCGAAAAGATCATGTTCGAATAACATCTGTACCTCGGTTTTCAAGCGGTTTTTTCATTATTGTCAGACTAGTATTTGAGTACTCACGCTTGCAATATATTCGGCGAAGTCCATCAAGGAGGCGAAATTCTGGGAATAATTACTTAAACGAAATGTTTGAACGTGACGAAGAAGGAGGACATTTGCCATTTATTCGTTTCGAGAATTGATTTTCCCCAAAAATATTTGTTTTGATGGTGGTGGAATACCAGAGCCTGATAAGACTTGCTAAGAATGAGTCCATTAAGAATACTGAAAACATCTTTGGTCTGCATTAAATGCCAAGATCATTTAGATGCACCTAGAATTAATGCTGCAAACTGCATAATGCATCTTTAGTAAAGAGTTGTGCCATATTCATTTGAGTCCGTCAGGTTTGTCGGACGGGTCCCATCCAAATAACTGTGATGTTTGCAGGCATCCAACTCAACCTTATCGCTTTCATTTCCAGAGGAATACTGATCCCTAAGGGCGCAGTTTCACTATGTAATCTTTGTATCTGCGAACTAATCAAATAATGCGCCGAAGCCATCTAGAAGTTTGAAGTACTTTGGCTGGTTGTTAATGAAGAGCAAGACGTCCATTGGTGATGGTGGATGTACTCCTACAGCACAGATCACAACCAACTGAAGCGCTTAGTGTAGTTGCATTTTCGGAGATCGGATCACTAACTGTGCGCTCAGTTTTTTTCAGCGGGCCAAAGGCATTTGAAATGTTGCTTTCCTCTCTATGTTCTTGCATGCTTGCATTACTTCAGATGCCCTATGTCTGAAACTGGCACAGCACTTATGAACCAAAAATATGGGACCTAAAGAACTTACATTCAACAGCGTTATTAAGAATGTTCCTTTTAGCAAGCGCTATAGTTTTTTACACCTATTTACTGATGAGAAAGTGGCTTAATGCCAAATGTCTGATCATCATGCAGCATACATCGGTACATGATGGCTTTATGTCAACGCACATGGTATTTAGAAGTGTAAGGATGCTTATGGCGTGCTACATAATATCTTTCGCTCGAACCCATACCATGCTTATCTAATTCCAGTGGGGTCGTCGAAAAGGTTTCCGTTGAATATTCATGGACATTTGATGTGCTTGATCCAGATTTATTTCCATCTGTTCCCATGGGGTCCAGTTTATCTATATTGTGGTTTGAATACACAATAGTTGTTGTCGTCAAATTGTCTCCAGAAGCATTGAACGCAGGTACTGAGACACTGGAACCTGTATTAAGAGAAAAGTAAATGAATTATACTACATTTATCAATAAGCAAATGACATTGTAAATAAAAATACATCCGTATGTCACTGGTTGATATTTGTCTACAAACAATCGCAGGAAGATGCTTGATATGAACTTCGGCCTGCATTAAAAACAGATTCTATGGTAATTCGCTCAACTCCAGCGTCACTTGGCGCATAATAACGGTTAAACAAGGAATCTTACCGTTCTCATCTGATTCGAACGTTGTTTCAGTTCCATCCCCATCCAAATTACCATGCGAAGTGGGTATGACTGCCGATGTTGTGTCTTCGTTGGATCCAAGGGAATCCCGTTCGTCTGTGTCCTCATCTGAATCGATGATTTTTACATCAACTGCATTGTCCACTGTGGTGCTGAGACCAGGCGCAGATGAACCAGGGTCTAAATATTGCAAAGTTAACAACTAGTTACTGTGTAAAGCGTAATTAGCAAATATATTTTGCGTATGTTTTGGCCGCAGTCTTCCTTGGGTCAGGTCCGCTTTACTCTGTCGCAATAGGCATATAGTAAATTTCGCACCATGCTTGCTCAATGCTAACATATGTTTTGATTTTTTTGAATTTAGATATAGTTGGCATACGTTTATGAAATATTTACGGTCCAATCTAAAAAGAAAACGTGCATGTTGCGTATTGGTAGAGCATTCGGCTTAAATCTCTCGACTACCGAAAAAGTTCTGATACAAACTTCAGCTTTTCCCCGCATGTATGACAGGGTGATGGAGAGTAATACAAAAATGGGTGTCTTAGTCCCTTTAGTCAAAATCGGCATCTATTTCTAGATAAGTATTTATCATGACACGTCTGTCTGTAAATGCATTAAGTCAGACTCATAGTGCTACCTAATGCACACACACACTATAACCCGAGTGGTCCACGTCTTTTTCTAGTTACAGTTATATTACATAAATCTGCAGTTTATTTTCCTTTCAGTTGATGTCGCCCGCAATTCATTGTGCATGTTGACCTATGCAGTTGTTGCATTTCCTACCCAAGACGTACAGTAGATTTGCTAACTCATGAAATCTTAAAAGAAATTCCGATATGCGTTTTTGACTCGGAAAGAGTACGTAAATAGGGCAGAAATGCTAATCCCCATACAGCATAATGTAGGGATAATTCACTTGCTTCACAATGCTGGTACTTGAACGAACTTTTTTGCCTGCCTGTAAAAACTACACGCTGACTACAGGGTTAACTTAAATTTGTCTCATTGATTTTCGACAGCCATATACATTGAAATATATCTCATAGAACAGATGCATAAAAGTATTCGTTCTTCTACGCATTTTGTCGAAAATCGCGTATTTTAAGATTTTGCTTCCTGTGAAGGACATAATTTGGTGTTAAAAAGTTTTTAATTGGGACATTCTCTGAGATCGTGAAATGCTTGTCCATAAAAAATCGTGTCTTTGCATCTCTAAGTGTTGTTTTAAAAATTTACAATATGGCTCAAATCAATTGCGAAATTGTGTGAACCCCATGTGGTTCTATCGTAATACCGTATATAAATGTATGATATTCCGTATATGTAAAGCTGCAGTTTGTAGTTCCCAAACACTGAATGCACATGTAAGGGCATGTTGGTTTCCAAAATAACTTCGAAATGGAAAAGGCTTTTTTAAACCTACCCAATGGGTAAGAGAATGAATTTTTGTATACATGTTTTCTGTTAAGTATATTTGAATTTACAATGACATCTAGAATAAAAGGGAAAAAATTCATACTACGCAAGTAGTCATTTATACAGAGTGCTGTTTCCACAGGCGATTTGGAAGAGGTTCGCACGAAAGTCGGCATCGTACAGCAGCTGAATTATTATGCGATTATGCTGCACAGTGATTGATACTATAACTCTACCTGAGTAATCTTTGATTCGCAAGCACATTTCAGAGTTTCGGTTAATACTTCATTGACCAGCAAACCTACTCGTATTGTATTTTACCTATAGAGGGAATACTTGCTTACGCATCAGCATGCAGTCATTATATTTTTCTCTTTTAGATTTTTGTGAAACCAAAGGCTATTACAATGTTTTTAAACGTTTTGATTCGTCGGACAATTAGCAAAGAACTAAGTTTCATCTCTTTTGTTTCTGGTGAAGTTGGAATTTTCTGATTCAATTCCCGTTTGAGCTTAGGTGCTCTTCAACTAATGTGGGCTTTCAACGATTCTATCAAATAATATTTTCCATCATATCATAAGAATTGACTGCAGTTTTCAAGCCTACGATTTAATCACAGTATTAAATTGTCCACTAGCGTACATAAAAGCGAGCTGAAGATGAGTGCGGAAGCAGGCCAGCATGTTCACCAGACGATGAGACTTTAATCATTTGAGCAAAATCCACAACTATTTCAATGCGTCCGGTGCCTCCAACTATGGTCTGACGAAACGTTTAATCGCAAAATCTTCAACCACAAGGGAGCGTAAAAGTTCGCTTTTATGCTGCGTTGTGCATGAAATGACCAGTAAATAGGCATACCCTGCTCAGCCGGTTCCATTGGCTCCATTAACTGGTTTCCAACGAAATCATCCTGTAATTTGACTGCGGAATTCTCTGTTTCCTTTTCTTTTGTCTCAATCGAACCATGATTATTTGTTTCGTCATTTGAATTTGCAGTCATCTCCTCAGAAACGTTGGTGACATAAGTGTTATTTCCAGATGCATACTCGCTGAAACCTGAATTGTAAAATAATAAAAAATATCGATTATTCAATTCGTCAACGATTATAAGGTATATTTCACTGTCATTAGGAGGTTTTGATTCGCTGAACAAATGTTACTTAGAATGTGGACACTGGCAATCTCCCCGTAAGAATATTTTGATGCAGGAACCATCTGAAAGAACCAATCTGCATGCGCGATTAAGGTGCAATCTGGCCTCTGACTCTGGACCAAGGGCTGCTTACGTGTTCGATTCCATATGCATGACTCATAACCGGCAGAAAAGGTGCAAGTTTGATCTTTGATGGGCACGTGCATTCAAGCCTTCGACAACGTTTTGGTATTTCCATTATTTGCCGGTCGTGCACCAGCTCCAGTTATCTGAGGACGCGAGGCCTAACCCAGGATAAATATGTTTTAGCAATTTGAGCAGAAAGTGCTAGCAGCTGTGGCGCCGAACACTCCCTGTCGATTATCAAATGCCCCATCATCATTGCCATTTAACTCCATAATAGGTTTGATTCCTTTAGTCTTGGACGTTCATTTGGAAGCCGTCCGTCTGTGCCTTATCCTATTGTTTTTTTTGCAAACACTGTCGCAGTAATTTATCAGTTTGATATGAATTAAGAAGGAAACATGCAAAAACCACTCTCCTACCATTAGAGACTCAGTACAATCAGCTTATGCTAATTGGAGATAACAAATTCACATTTTCCACCCCACCCCACGTATAAGTGTCCAGGTGAATTCGCCCAAAATTGTTGTTGGTAAATCGAACTGTCCCCTGTTCTTTGCGATTCTTATTAGATTGGAATAAACTGTTCAAAGTAAATAGAAATCTAGTCTTCTTTTCTAGATCCACAGCCTTTCGGCCATCTTTAGAAATCAGGAAATAGCTATTTTGCAGCCTTTCCGAAAACTAAGAGTTGAGCTGACATTTTGCAATTTGACAACATCAACAGCATTTCGGGTGACTGACTTCCTTTGAAAATAGGAGATGTTATTTCTGGTTGTCTACATCTTTCCTTGAAGTTTCATTGAGTATTAATTTTTTATTCAACAAATTACCGCCCATCAAATGGATAAGTTCAAAAAAACGTGCATTTAACTTTATAACAAACGCAATGTATGCTACGCCATAACTCATAGTTTAAAAGACTAGCTCGTACCTCAGTGTGTTAGCATAACAATCTGCATTATGTAATGTAAACAGTAATATCTGCTTTGGACCTTTCGCGTACCCAGTCCAAATGCGCATTTTGATGAAATGTTTCTTGTTCGTAGGGCAAGAAATCCATAAATTGGCATGCGCAATATTATAAGTAAGGCCTGAAACTTCTGATCATATACCAAGTGAAAGTCAAATGTTGGTCATAGAGTTTAGCTTTAAACTGGCTTGACAAATTTTCACTTTCTTCATTGGCCACTAGAATCAACAATCACTTTCCAAGCCCCTTTTCGATAACGGTAAAACGATGCTTGATTTGGTGATCTTGAAACTGATATAAGAAAAGTGTAAACAGCACAGTAAACTGCAAAAAAGGCTCGCCCTATGATCGACTGATCTAAGCTAACTCTTGGAATTATAAGATCTTTGGAAGTGTTAAACTTATGTGAAATTTCTCAGAGCATTTATCTAGTTTTTGATTATAAATTTTTAGCGAAATGTCATACCCTGCTCATTCGATTCCAGTGGCACCGTCGTATTGGTTCCGTGTGGTTTAGTGGAATCGTCGTTATCTATTTCGCCATTTGAGTCGGTAGTCACCACCTTAGCTGGGTGATTCACAGAGGCAACTAAGTCTGAATTTCGGAACAATGTACACTACTTGTTAACTATTGAGTAAAAACGAAGCAAATATCTTACCGACTTTGAGCAAAATATTTCATGTGCTAAAGCTTCCACGCACCCGGCGAACATTTCATGATCTAACAAAAAAGGATAAGCCTAAGGACAAATTCTGCTAACCTAAGAAACATTTGATGCAGAGGCTTTCTGGAGAAGTTAATTTTAAGGCTCAGCTTAAATGTTAGGTGACCTTTAACACAAGCTTACTGGTTTAAAATTGATTAACCTCCCTAAGCATGGGTTATTATCTGTAAAAATTTCGCCATTCCCACCATGAAGTCTGCCAACTTGCCATTTATACGTGACAGACAGCAGCTAGAATGCCTCACTTTAGTATTACTATTACTTGCTTCAAACTGTTATTAATTGCATGATTCATTAATACGCATGCATTCTACCACTGATTGTAAAAATCGGGTATGTTTTGGGGATTGGCAGAAATTTAGCCCCTACGTAGTAAGTTAAACAGAGAACCTACGCAAAGTTTCCCAAAAATAAAATCGGTAAATTGGACGGCTCAATTCGCTTTTACGTCTGCCCGAATGAATATTCAGTAAGGAGTCATGCCCGCTTCATTTTGCACTAACTGAACTTTGAACTCGGTACGATAAATCACCATGGATGTCGGTTACGCCTAGCACCGTTTATTTTGCCGTGTTTCAATGGAGTCTTTCGTATTGACTTTTTTCCAACTGAGTCAGCAACCTCCTCTTTGAAAGGTAGGCGGTGAAGAAAGCACATTTGTCTAGGCTACAACTTATATGTTAACAAACTGCAAAAGACAGATTACAAAATTAAGTAAATAAAACTTAACTTAACTCAACTTAACCAATATTATACTAATGGGTCGCAGTTCGCAACGAACTGTTTTAACGGTGAAAATCCTTTGGTCAGCAGATTTTTCGTATGTGACCTGATTATTGAAAATATGTGATCACATTGGCATTAACAATAGGGAATTGTGAACAAGATTTAATCGCTCATGTTTCAAGTGGTCATCATAAGTACTAGGTCAACCCTCTAAGCATTTAGACACGCTTGTCACATAAACTCAATATCGGCGCCACGAATACTCATTAGCACAGTCGAAATTCCTAACTTGTGCAGTTGCTCAAGCTTTTTACGAGAGAAAGTGCGCTTCTTTCAAAAAAATTAAATTCAACGCAGCAGTGCACGAAAATGATGACCAGCAGATTCTGCCACACTGTGGACTTCTCGGAGGGTGTGCACAAGCCTTCATCCACGCGAGCTCGGTATAGTTGGCGGAAAATTGAAAGGACACAGTTTGTCATCGAAAGGCGAGCAAATGACAAATTCGTTTTCTATTGGGCGCTTAGTACAGAACAGGAACGATAAGGGGGATAACAACTTACTGCTCTGCCAAGTCCTTACAGCAGGGGATCTTTTTGAGGACGTCTGGCCACCGCCTTGACCGCCCGGAAATCCCTTTGTAAAAGCAATAACCGCGCATTCGAAGAGGGTATTCGGGGCAAGACCGGATACCTCAACAGATAACAATTGGGGATCGACTCGAAGACTAGCTACAGGAGTATTATCAGCGGGAAGGTAGCATTCAGCCTTATATGCCTCAAGAATACCGTTTGGTTTGTCTGGGGGCAACCAGGTCATGTTGACTGAATGTGATCCTGAACTGACGACAGTTGTGAGATTTACCGGAGAGGGAGCTAGAATGTAGGCCCAATAAAGGACATTCAAGTCAAATTTAGAAGTTTAATAATATGGACTCACGATAGTATCTCCAGACAATAAAACACTTAAAAATGTAGATGTGCAAAAAGATCTCGGTGTATTCATTGAAGACGATCCAAGCGTCACTGTTCTAAACACGCAGCGCGGTCAAGGTCAGGCATAAACGCGATAAACAGAGCGTTTATTAGCATGAGTGAACATGTCTTTGGCAAAGTATATGGGACATTTGTGCGGCCGCCCCTGGACTATGCGGTACAGGCTTGGCGGCCGTGGCTTCGGACGGATATAGATATCCTTGAAGGTAAAGAACGATGTGCTACAAAAGCTGTTCATTACCTCAACAATTTTACGTACGAGCAGCATCTGTCAGCCTTGAATCTCTATCCCCTCCATTACAGGCAGGATGGAGAAAACCTCATTGCAACGTTTCATTTGCGAAGATGACTTGAAATAGATTAAGACGGGGAAACTCTTTTGGAATGGCGTCCAAGTCTAATCTCAAACGACACGATTACCAGCTTAAGAAGGAATTGTATCACACAAATCAACTCTTCTCTTTTTTTCTCACAAAGCTTCAATCGCCAATGATATCCATTGCCAACGTATCTTGTTAATTCCCTTACCGCGAATGTGTTTAAGAGGCAACTGGATCATCACCTGTTTAAGGCAACCCGAACTGCTGACGTCCGATCTAGTGAATTACTGCACTAACTGTTAACATACCAATGACGTGATTTCAGTAGATTCTTTGTTGTGCGTTAAACTTGCCCCATATGGAAATCTTCACAGTGCGATTGCAGTGAACAATGTTTTTTGCAATGATTTTAAAAATGCCATACCCTTTTTGCATTTATGTTTCACTATTAGCTTTATGCATTCTGCTCATCAACTCTGCATGCAAAATGTTTGCAATTTAACTATTTTCACTTACACTTGTACCGTCTAAGTTGACTTTTCACGGCTTCCGTCATTTACTCCAAATATACTGACTGATATTGGCTAAGATGTGGACAGAGTATACGGAAATAACCGTCTCTATCTACAAATCTAAAGGTTTAGTGGGTTTCTGTTCCATTTGAGTCAGGCGAGATTTATGTTCATGGAGGGCATTTAAGTTGACTTCTAAGGCATATATGACTGAACAAATTCCATTACTCCATCAAGTTACATACGCCACAAAAATTAAATTACAATCAGTCGCATAAACGCCTAAACTTTCATCCCGCTCTCAGTAAAAGTGCAAACTATTTTTTCGAATTTCTTTGGATAATGCTATTATAATTCGTAGTCTCAAGCCTGAGTCTTTTAAACAACAAACAGGAGAAAAACTGGCAAGTTGTATGTACCCGAAGACAAAGTAAGCACATTCTCCGGGTCAGTTTTGATCGGTTGTCCGTGGACCCTAGTTACGGGGATGAGAGAGGTTGCGTAGTTCGTATAGGGTTCAAGGTTACAAAGAAACCCCTCCCTTTCCGTTGCACCAAATCGGGTTTCCACCGTTTTCTTGCTGCTAAGGGCAGTTCCCCGCAGTAAAAAATACTGCAGTGCGGATTCAGACGGTGGGTCGCTCCACTTGAGGAAGATGCAGGTCGATGTGACGCCAGTGACTTCAAGAGAAGGTGATGAACGTCGTCCTAAAATGAAAAAAATCGTGTCTGATCGTTCTCTATATGCAGGGCAAATGGATCTGAAACCGGTAGACAACCTGTAGTGCGATGGTTATTCAGAGCATTATTACTACGCCATGGGTAGCGTGGAGAACTTCAATTGGCTGTCGGCCTACTGTGGATCGTGTGCTGATGTGCGTTATTGAAAAATCTAGTTAAAAACGGACGACTGGCAAGAGCTGAAAAACAAAAGGGGCGAACATTTGGGCATAAATTAAGAGCTAACAGGTGAGGATGAAGGACTTTAATTAGTCTTAGGCATACTGAGGATCATCTAACTTGGGAATGGTGGTAGTGGGGGTAGGTTTAAGGATGGAACAGCATGCCGAACAATAGGCTGACGGAATGCAGGAAAGCAAAGAGGGCAGTAGGTGGTTAAAACGATCTTTCCGAGTAAAATAATTAATGTACGCAGTATTGTTCTCTATTAACAAAAGGAACTTCTAAAATAAACAATTCACTTGAGTTAACTAGTTATGGTCTTGAAGTGACGGTGGATAGGGAAGGACGATACTCACAGAGCGCACCTAAACTCGAGAATCAGTGACTAAAATATTCCGTTTTCGTATGCTTACGAAATTTACAATTAGAAGCATAGCAGAAATATGTCTGATCTCGTGCAGAATTCCCGAACGGTAGAGGGATGGCGTCCAACTTGTCGACTCGTAAATACATTATGCTTTTTAGTAACATTTGTTTTAAATGATACACTGGTATAGATGAAAAGACTATCATACAGGCAGAATTTTCACATAGTCCATTTCTTGTCAACCTTAAGTTTCATAAAAGGTAACCGATGGTAGCAAATGGCTCGGCAGTTTTCGAATGGCTAAATCTCCTTGAATCGAGTCCCTGTTGACTTGTTTTTAAGTTTCCGAAAAAGAACATCTTGTCTTTTACAAGAAAATTTGCCCGACCACCGATATATCTGAAACTCATGAATGATTTTTATAAGAAAAATTAACTAATGATTTTTCTCGGCTCTCAAAGATAATGCTGAGACAGTAAGAAGGCGGCTGCCGTGACTTACCCTGCAATGTTGATCCCAACAGCAGCAGAAGCCAGCACAGGAGAAACGCTTTCCACCTGACATGAAAATTACACAGACAGTCCTCATCGACTATCATATTCTCTGCGTTAAAAGTTTTCTCTTTTCAACTGTCGTCAAGAGCCAAAATGTTATTTTCGGCGTCTGCAGCGGTAGAAATCGGGAGAGTTACTCAGATGGGAAATAGCAATCATGTTTTTAATTCAAAAAACCCCAATTCTTATAGGTGGAGACGGCGACCCATACACAGATGCTCAATCATTTGCAATCGACATACACATTCGCGTAATTTAATTGACCAATAAGACACTGTCAGTGCAAGGCAAAATATGTGGCCTGTAAAACGTAAGCGTAGTTAGCCAAGAAGTAACATAACAGTAGCCTTATTGGCGTAGCCTGCGTATTTCGGAAACTGTTGTTATATGGAGGATCAAGTCACCCATACGCAAAGAAAACATTTTTTAATTGTACGCGTAAAACGTCCATCTGATATTGCTTCATCTAGCAAAGGAATTTCTATGTTTTATGTGGATGCAGTTCGATGCATTTTAAGGAATGTCTGACGAGCAGGACGAAACAAAACATAGGAGGTAGTAAGCGTTTGGAATTCAAACTAAAAAATGCCGAATTCGAATGTCTGGAGGAAATCATGAGGGCATTATGCCGTCATGCCCGTAAACAACATGTCCTTTCACTCACCTATGCCTACTTTAAATAGTTTTTTTAAGAGACCGCAAAATTTTGGTCATAGCCATCTTGTTTAAGAATAAAATTCTTTTACCGCAGAGCATACGTCGTGGTCGTTTTTAACGGAAGAATAAAATTTCTCTGTATTTAAACTTATTTAGGAAGTAAAATCAGACACGAATTGCACTGTCTGATAGAAAAGAGCGCCTGTTAATGAAAATGCCCAAGAAAATGGATCTATTATTGCCGGTCTAGCCCCAAAGTCACTTGTAGCCAAATCAGCAGAGTCTGTGCCATGAAACTAGCTTCAAACAGGAGGGCTTGATATGTGTAGACTGTTATGTTCTGGCCGTAACGCATAGCTGGTGGTCTGGCTTACGACTCCCCGCGATC
>CACRXP010000178.1:129275-159348 GCA_902702965.1 Spirometra erinaceieuropaei | reverse complement strand
GTGCGTTAAACTTGCCCCATATGGAAATCTTCACAGTGCGATTGCAGTGAACAATGTTTTTTGCAATTATTTTAAAAATGCCATACCCTTTTTGCATTTATGTTTCACTATTAGCTTTATGCATTCTGCTCATCAACTCTGCATGCAAAATGCTTGCAATTTAACTATTTTCACTTACACTTGTACCGTCTAAGTTGACTTTTCACGGCTTCCGTCATTTACTCCAAATATACTGACTGATATTGGCTAAGATGTGGACAGAGTATACGGAAATAACTGTCTCTATCTAAAAATCTAAAGGTTTAGTGGGTTTCTGTTACATTTGAGTCAGGCCAGATTTATGTTCATGGAGGGCATTTAAGTTGACTTCTAAGGCATATATGACTGAAAAAATTCCATTACTCCATCAAGTTACATACGCCACAAAAATTTTAATTACAATCAGTCGCATAAACGCCTAAACTGTCATCCCGCTCTCAGTAAAAGTGCAAACTATTTTTTCGAATTTCTTTGGATAATGCTATTATAATTCGTAGTCTCAAGCCTGAGTCTTTTAAACAACAAACAGGAGAAAAACTGGCAAGTTGTATGTACCCGAAGACAAAGTAAGCACATTCTCCGGGTCAGTTTTGATCGGTTGTCCGTGGACCCTAGTTACGGGGATGAGAGAGGTTGCGTAGTTCGTATAGGGTTCAAGGTTACAAAGAAACCCCTCCCTTTCCGTTGCACCAAATCGGGTTTCCACCGTTTTCTTGCTGCTCAGGGCAGTTCCCCGCAGTAAAAAATACTGCAGTGCGGATTCAGACGGTGGGTCGCTCCACTTGAGGAACATGCAGGTCGATGTGACGCCAGTGACTTCAAGAGAAGGGGATGAACGTCGCCCTAACATGAAAAAAATTGTGTCTGCTCATTCTCTATATGCAGAGCAAATGGATCTGAAACCGGTAGCCAACCTGTAGTGCGATGGTTATTCAGAGCATTATTACTACGCCATGGGTAGCGTGGAGTACTTCAATTGGCTGTCGGCATACTGTGGATCGTGTGCTGATGTGCGTTATGGAAAAATCAAGTTAAAAACGGACGACTGGCAAGAGCTGAAAAACAAAAGGGGCGAGCATTTGGACATAAATTGAGAGCTAACAGGTGAGGATGAAGGACTTTAATTAGTCTTCGGCATACTGAGGATCATCTTATTTAGGAATGGTGGTAGTTGGGTGAGGTATAAGGATGGAACAGCATGCCGAACAATAGGCTGACGGAATGCAGGAAAACAAAGAGGGCAGTAGGTGGTAAAAACGATATTTCCGAGTAAAATAATGCTTGTACGCAGATACGGTATCCAGTTGGATATTCCATGGCGACCCATCTTAAAAGCGTGCAGAAACATCGAGCAATTTAGCCTACCCTTGGCAGGTATTTTTGCAACGCTACGTTGACCCCCAGCTTTTATTTCTCCGCTCTTTAGTACAACTTTCAGCCGTCAGAACTAAATTGGATTTCGCCACGACAAATGTCAGTTTACGATTCACAGTTTACCGAAAACTAATTTGATTCCTTTAACCTACCGTTGGTCATTTGTCTATAGAACGGTTAAAGGTGTATAGGGAGCAGTAAAATTGGACATGCATTTAATGTTCACCAATCGCAAGAGCACAAGTGTACTTGAAATACTACACAAACTGCACAAACCAACCCAATACGAATTGTCTTACATGTCATCTCCTCCCAAAAGGCCTTTTACTCTCCACACCCGTTTATCGTATTTCAGACTTGCCGTAAATACTCTTCGTCAATGGTAACATGATTTCAGGAAAAATCTATTACATTGACTGCCTGTAAGACTATTCGTCATATGACCGGCCGGTAAATTTAATTAAACGCTAGCTTCACAAGGCCCATCTGCGTCGTTCTGGGCAAAATACAAGACGTCTTACTGGAAAGAGGTCGACTGAGCCGCCTTCTTGCTGCCTCTTGTTAATATCCGCCCAGTAAGTGCAAGAATGACGGGCAGGCGGTTTTTGAGTAGTCACGTTTATGGCGTGTGAAGATTAGAGCGAGGTTCGAACGTTGTGCGTCCAGTTTTGAGTATACCACTTGGCAAGGCAGTCAGATGGCTGTTTTTGCCCGCCAATTCTAAAGGCTGAGAGGAAGCATCGACGGTTAAGCTTAAAGGCCTTCAAGCGCTCTAAATGACCGAAAGATGAACACAGTTAGATAAAGCGAGCCTGGGTGAATTAGTCAGTTGTTAGTGTTTAGAGTTAAATCAGCGGCAAACCTATGACAAGAGCAACCACCGAAATGATTGGATTAAACGAAGGGACATCTGCCCAACGTGCTCCTCCCCTACGCCTGCATACTCCTGGATTTTAAACTCAATTGGTTTGCAGTGGCAGTTTTTGGTGATGCAGGCATGGTTTCTGTTAAAAAGCGCCAACGCAATATTCAACCTACTAACGCTGAAATATGGCGTGGGTACGAGAGTTTTGAAGCATAACCTCGTGTCTGTCAGGACGATGAAGATATGATGTGTCCCGTCCCCTTTGGAGTAATAAGGTAGAAATAATAGTCAGCAGATTAAGTTTGCTAGATTGTGGACCTCAGTCAGCTAAGACTTGAGACCTTTTTTAGGTTGGAGCTAATCGGTGGAAACAAAAACAACCCCCATTTGCTCGTGCAAGTGGATCTGTTTCTTGAGAAGAGGGAGATAAGGATGACTTTTTCTCCGCACAAAACTTGTAGTTTTGTAGGTAATCGGCTCAAGGTTATTCATTCTTACACTTTTCAGCATACTGACAGTACAGAGCTTGCGATCGAGATTAATCTTACACGTTATACCATTCCGCTCCTTTGTTTACTGATTTAAACTTCTTGCTCTGCTTATTATACTGCAATCCAGAGGACTCGAAAGTGGTGTTTAATAACTTTCAGTGAATATGAGCAGTCAATAATGCAAATATACTCGGTATGTATATATGTGCGACAAAATGCAACACAATTTTAAAAACAGAGGACAAACGCAGCCCAACCATACTTTACAATGAAAATAATATTTGCCTTTCAACTAAGGGTTTCATTCTCGCCCTGAGAAGTCCGTAGGAAAGTTAGCAACATGTAATGAAGTACAAAACGTCCACAACAGCCGCTTCGTTACATGATTTTTTACCTTCTTTATGCACAAATGAAACGTCCAAATCGGCAGGTAAACTGTCATCTTAAATCCTAACTTCTTAAACTAAGAATTTTTTAAGATTCATGCTGAGGTTGGTTATTAGCAATATTTGCAGATAACCAACGAAAAACATTTTCATTGCGTTGAGCACTGAAATCATTTTTTGTTATTTGGAAACATTTAATTCCACATCTTTCGACCAAACGTCTCCCCAAACAGTATTGTCCTCTATTAACAAAAGGAACTTCTAAAATATGTCTGATCTCGTGCAGAATTCGCGAACGGTAGAGGGCTGGCGTCTAACTTGTCGGCTCGTAAAAACATTGTGCTTTTTAGTAACATTTGTTTTAAACGATACACTGGTATAGATAAAAAGACTATAATGCAGACAGAATTTTCACATAGTCTATTTCTTCTTAACCTTAAGTTCCATAAAAGGTAACCGATGGTAGCAAATGGCTGGGCAGTTTTCAAATACCTAAATCTCCTTGAAATGAGTGCCTTTTGACTTGTTTTTAAAGTTTCCGATAAAGACCATCTAGTCTTTTACAAGAAAATTTGCCCGACTACCGACATATTTGAAACTCATGAAGGATTTTTATAAAAAAAATTAACTACTGATTTTTCTCGTCCCTTAAAGATAATGCTGAGACAATTAGAAGGCGGCTGCCGTGACTTACCCTGCAATGTTGGTCCCAACAGCAACAGAAGCCAACACAGGAGAAACACTTTCCACCTAGCATGGAAATTACACAGACAGTCCCCACCGACTTTCATACTCCCTGTGCTAGCGTTTTCGTCTATTAAACTGTCGTCAAGAGTCAAAATATTATTTTCGGCGTCTGTAGCGGCAGAGTTACTCAGATGTGGAAATAGCAATCATGTGTTTTGTTTCAAAAAACCCCAATTCTTATAGGTGGAGACGGCGACCCATACATAGATGCTCAATCATTTGTAATCGACATACACATTCGCGTAATTTAATTGGACAATAGAACACTGTGAGTGCAAAGCAAAATATTTTGTCTGTACAACCTCAGCGTAATTAGTCCAGAAGGCACATAACAGTAGCCTTATTGGCGTTACTTGCGAATTTCCGAAACAGCTGTAATAGGGAGGAGAAAGTCATCCAAAAGCAAAGGAAATATTTTTAATTCAATACTTACAACGCCTTTCTGCTATTGCTTCATCTAACAAAATAGTTTCTGTGTTGCATGCGGATGCAATCCGATGCAGTTTAAAGAATGTCTTACGTGCAGGACGAAACAACACATAGGAGGGAATAAGAGTTTGGAACTCAAACCGCAAAATGCCGGACTCGAATGTTTGGAAGAAATCTTGAGGGCATTATGCTGTCTTGCCCGTAAACTGCATGTCCTTTCACTCACCCATGCCTACCTTTAATCTGTTTTCTAAGAAAACGCGATAATTTGGGCAAAGTCATCTTGCTTTAGAAGTAAAACGATTTACCACAGGACATCCGTCGTGGTCACTGTGCTTTAAACAGGAAACTAAAATTTCTCTTTAATGCAACTTACTTGGGAAGTAAACTCTGACACTGTCAGTGCAAGGCAAAATGTATGGCCTGTAAAACGTAAGCGTAATTAGCCCAGAAGTAACATAACAGTAGCCTTAGTGGCGTAGCCTGCGTATTTCGGAAACTGTTGTTATATGGAGGATAAAGTCACCCATACGCAAAGAAAACATTTTTTCATTATACGCGTAAAACGTCCATCTGATATTGCTTCATCTAGCAAAGGAATGTCTATGTTGTATGTGGATGCAGTTCGATGCATTTTAAGGAATTTCTGACGAGCAGGACGAAACAAAACATAGGAGGAAGTAAGAGTTTGGAACTCAAACTAATAAATGCCGAATTCGAATGTCTGGAGGAAATCTTGAGGGCATTATGCCGTCATGCCCGTAAACAACATGTCCGTTCACTCACATATGCCTACTTTAAATAGTTTTCTTAAGAGACCGCAAAATTTTGGGCATAGTTATCTTGGTTTACAATAAAAATATTTTACCACAGAGCATACGTCGTGGTCGCTTTGCTTTAAACGGAAGAATAAAATTTCTCTGTATTTCAACTTATTTAAGAAGTAAAATCAGACACGAGTTGCACTGTCTGATAGAAAAGAGCGCCTGTTAATGAAAATGCCCAAGAAAATGGATCTATTATTGCCGGTCTAGCCCCAAAGTCACTTGTAGCCAAATCAGCAAAGTCTGTGCCATGGAACTAGCTTCAAACAGGAGGGCTTGAGATGTGTAGACTGTTATGTTCTGGCCGTAACGCATAGCTGGTGGTCTGGCTTACGACTCCCCGCGATCGAGTCCCTAAATGTGAACTAAACAGCAAGGGCGAAGAACGCGAGTCTATTGCTGAGGTCCTAACAGCAAATTCTAAATATAAAGGGTAATACGTCCTGCAGTTGAGCCAATCAGATAATGTCCCTAACCTTCGAGCGTACGGATTAGTATGGTTTTCGAGCAGGTTAAGGAGGATACGAGCAAAAATCTTTCCGACGATGTTGTGCAGTGGAATTCCTCTCATATTTCCATGAGATACTGAGAAACTCGTTCTTGCGGGCACGTCTTTTGGAGTAGCGTTGCCAGTTTGCCATCAGTCGGTGTCACCGTGCTCGTAAACTTCGACCGCTTTCACGACGGATCCCGGTGCTTCCTCACCGGAGAGTTCGCGTACAGCTCGGTCGATCTCTGCAAGAGAAGACGAGAGGTCTGAGTTGTTGTTTGTTTCCGGTTTGGGAAGGCGGTGGATGGTGACGTAGGAGATCGTGGATTAATGCTTTAAGGCACCTCCGAAATACTTGTCTCAGCGCTTCAGAATCTGCAATTTCACCGTCAAGAGCGTTGTTCCGTCAGGGCTGAGAAGCAAGGCAGTTCCTGCGACTGCGAAGACGTTCTTTATTTTTTGGCAGTCCGCATGCTTCCGGGCGCGAATATTGTTTAGCAGTTTCCTATATCAGATACCAACATGCTCCTCCGCCTCTGGGACTTAAATTTGTAATTTCGTACCCAATTAGTACTCAAATGGACCAAATATTACCGTGAATTGCAACCCCTTACTCTTAAAAGGCTTGACTACTTTGTGCGGCCTTTTTGACAATATCACGCACTCAGTTAAATGTATTTTGTACAGCACTGTTCACTGAATTATGCGGCCAACTGAGTATTCCCTTATATGCCTAATACATTTCGAGGTAGAAAAATATTTAACCTGGTTGCGTTCATGACTTCTTTGTTTTCCGCAATCCTCCGACTCTTGAATTAAGAGTCCACTAAAATGTTCTGTTGTTATCTTTAAAGCCGCGAACTAAGTTTCGCGCTTCAGCAATCTGGGAATTTATTCAAGTCGCTCGATAAAAGAGTCGTCGGGAGGATACCTGCTTGCTTTCTAGAGACTTATTAAGGCGTTTGGAACGGTAGTCTAGCAAAATATTTTGTCACGCACATGTCACACTTGACTCTGTTGCTAACGATTTATGGTCTGGATAAAACTGCTTGGTGTATAACACGAGCCAGACATACATATCTTGGTGCCAAATTGCTGCACCGGTTTTGTTTAGACGGCAGACAATGGGGCAAAGACCACTGCGCAGACTAACCTGAGAAGTACAAAAAAATGGCTCACATATAACTATACAGTTTCCTCGATTTTTTGAACAAATATCCTCCATCGATTACCCCTTAGCAGCGACGAGCGCCATTGAGGAAACTAAATGGTTTGTCTGCCGTTCTCATGACAGATTGCACCTTCACTTTAGGTTATTTGGCACGACAGTGTACAGGTGTTGCAGTTCTATCGCATTATTTCTGAAAACCCAAAAGTGGCATTGAAGGACAAATGGGAAAAGATACAGCTGGACAGAGTTCCTAGTAGATTTCGTTGTGTTTGAAAACGGTCTTTGTTGCCCGTGACCGGTCCGCGTCGGTTTGCATGTCGGGAGTTTTGGATTCACAAATGGCGTTCTTGTACAATCCTTATACAGCATTATGCATCATAACCATCCATATGACACGACTTAAAAGATATCCATGAAGACATTCAAGGGTATACATTTCACGCTAAATATAACTTTGAGCAACTTTGCATTGTTCTGAACTTGCAGGACCACGGACACGGAGAATGGCCTTATTTGCACGAGTATAGATTGCGCACTCTGCTAATCCCTTCCTTCGAATTTGAGGCTTTCGACCTTACTCTGATCGGGGCTCTCAGTGAAATATTTAGTTACCATTTTGCATATTTCCTATTTTCGAATAAATGCACGATGAAGAGGGTAGCATTGCATCTTGCATCAGATGCAATGACGGATTTCAGAGAAAGTGTAGGCCAACAAGTCAGCCACCAGAAAATGGCCATTAACGCCAGTTACCGTAATGTTATACACATTTGAATATGAAACACAGAGCGAACTGCTCGAGCATTATTTTATAGCGAAGCACAAAATACACATATCGCGATTTAAAGTCTACTAACGCAGACTCTCAAGGTAAAATCCTTTTAAGTGAGATATTACTTTGGGCAACGTTTAAGTTTTTTCTAAACTGATGGCACAAGGAACACAGGAAAAAACACAAAATCACAGAATTTAAGAATATGTCCTCTTCTACTGTCTTTTTAAGAATTTGCGGTTCACAGTTGTAAATGAAACTGTAGGCGCTCTCTGACAAGAGTTGAATTCTCCAGCAAATACCCGATGTAAATCGGGATGTATTTGCAACCGCATTTCTCAAGAAAAAATTAATTTAAACGAATAGGGCAGGTAATGCTCGAGGTCATGGCAAATGTAAAGCATGGCGCAGCTGTCAGAATGGGAGCCCTTAACCTTATTTCTGCCTATCTGCTCATTTTTACAGTAAAGCAGTTGCTATAAATTACGCTTTGAAGTCCAGAAATGAGCTTCTTCAGATGCTTCCAGACAACGCGCCAGCAATTACACATTTAAAGCCCTTTTATTTATAATGTTCTTTTTTGTACAACCTTCTTGATAAATAAAATTTGCCTAAGGCTCCGCAAATCGAAGACATTTGCTACAAGGAATGACGATTTTTAACACTGTCCTAAAGGTTTTTGATTGGCCGTGTCTGCAATTTAAGACACGGCATGCCTTTCAAGATGAACAGCGGCAAGAGGTTGCCCAAATTACCTCGAGGATTCTACGTTTTCACTGTACTCCACAGCAGGAATATACAAAAAATTACGTCAGAACACCCAATCTTTCTAACAGTGCGTGACGTATTTCATGAAATCTGATAATGGAAACCGATGCGAGAACTTCCGGACGTATTTAACATTGCGCATTTTGTTCGCTAATTCCCTTCGTTCAATGAAATGCCCTTTTTTGTGCAGAATTGTGCTAAAGTAATTATATCAATTAGAATGTCAGGGAATTTTAGCACAAATGGATGTTGCAATATATTCGTGGAATTTTATATTACAAATGAGTCAAGATTACCACGAATTCCTGAAAAATTATTTTGGAATCTACACACAGAATGTAGGCGGTTTAAAACCATCATATATGAAATCACGTTAATTAATGAACAATATTTAGATGTAGATTTCACTGAAACTATTATCGGACGCTATTGTATTTCGACTTTCATAATTACTGCATTTTGGTATAAGAATACATTCTATGCATCGAAAAACGAAGTTTACCAAACTATGGCCATTTCTGACGTTTTAGGGATATTGAGCCTTTCTAAAAAAATCGGCAATCCTACAAAAAGTAAAACTTTCTTTAACATTTCTTTTATATTTCTAACTCTTGAACTGGCGTCGGCTTGCGAGTAATTGGCAGTAATTCGTAAATTCCGAGTTATTTCATGAGTTAGGTAGCGCACTGTGTTTACAACTGTCAATAGGAAGAAACATACTTGATCAGGAGTTAAGTAGAACTTGAACCAGGACCTAGAAATGAGATCTCACAAGGGCCACGGTTCCTTTTGGAGGTTCAACTGAAGGCTGTTTTGACTTGCGAAAGAGAAAAACCCAAAAGCATTTGACAAAATATTTCCCTTGTGCTTATATTTTTAAAGCAGGTTGTAAGGAACATCGATTTTTTACTGGTCCATAGGCTCTTAGTAATTTTACTCGTCAAACTTGTCTGCTGAGGTCAAGAATGCGATGGCGCCGAACTGTTTCGCAAATTTCGATTTTGCGCAAAATGATTTTTGGATGGAAAATGAAGTGAAACTTGGTCTAAAATTACCGTAAAATACTTCAGGCGACCTGATAAAGTGTGCCAGATGGAACTCGAATTCCTGTTTCCGGGACAACGACTCTTTTGGCATTTAGATAGCGTGTACATGAGGTAAGTCCACATAAGGGAAGCGGCATAACCTCTATCAATTTAGGTTGTCTGTTTTCATATAAATTTCTTTAACTCCTTTGAGTAGTGAACGCATGTATAGTGCAGTGTATGAAACCGATTTCTCTATAACGAGACATTTTTTTACATTTTATCCTAAGTTGCGCTGATGCGTAACCATATCTTAGTTCCCCAAACGTGATAGATATCAGTAAGACCCTTGGTAATTTTATAGCGACCATCGGCAACCCTCGAATTGAAAAACTTCTACAATGTCCCTTTAATATGCACAAACTCGTGAATCGAAACTACGCGTCAGCAACCTGATGTCTTTTTAAATCCAACGATAACGGAGAATTTCAGCTTGCAAATTACAGTGGCCTCCTTGATTTTCCGAAGATATATTCAAAGCTTTGAGAGCCAACTGATCAAAATATTTTTCTCTCTCACGAATCAAGCATAAGGTTTAGTGTAGGGACGCTTGCTGATCGCGTTACAGTGCTCACTCGTGCCATTGTGCATCGGATTGCTCTCTGAGAGCAGCCGAGCAGCGGCGCGGGATATAGAAACGACAAAAACCTTTTACCGACAACAATAAGGAAAGCTAGAATGGCCATTTCTGGCTTGTTAACCATCGCTAACCAGTCATTCCCAACCCCGAGGTGTGCAACCACTAGGGTTCGGTCACGTGACCTTGAGGTTAGAAGTTCAACGACCTTGTCACTGTGCCACAGGCTCATTGTTCTGTCAGTTGCTATTGGAAAAATGCAATGGCAGGGGCGCGCTAACCGATCGAGCTACGGTACCCACTCGTTCCGTTTCACCTTGGGATCCCCAATCAAGTCCCGCATGCAGCCGGACATCGGCGATTTATTGTACGGTAAAATTGGCCGAAGTGTTACAGGAGTCTGACTTACATGTCCTGGAGTAGTGTGTCTGGGAGGTATCTATTAAAACCCAGGGTAGGATGATAGTTGGTAGCCCTGCCTACTGATTCTACAGTTGTACTTACTGGCTCCTTTTAAAGCCCTGTGATACGTTCTCATTATGTCTGGGAGTGCACGCGCAGAAGCCCTGTCAGGATGACTTTCGTCTTCACCTTAACCGCTCGAGAACGAGGCGCTGCAAAAGTGTCTATATAGACTCATTGTATTGCACCCCTACACGGGAATCTTAAGTAAGGGGCGAAAGATTTATCCTAGGCGGATTATGATTCATCAGGCTTCTCATTATGCTTCTACTTGCATGTGCGCACTGTGTTACCTGTATCTGATTCATTTTAGGGGTACTATCCTAGGCTGCATACCACAGTACCCAGATGTTACATGAAGGCATAACCATCCGTGTGCTGTCGCAGTATTTGTAAGGGCATGACCTTTCGACATCTACATAAGACCCTACAGGTCAGTAGTCCTTGCTGCTGGAGATACTGCACTAGGTAGGGCGACTGGCTTATTTCCAGGATCCGCGAATAATCTGTCGGCCTATCCACTTGCGGTCCTGCTTTCCTTCGACTTCTAAGAGATTGGGCTGTGCAAGCAGAACAAAGTGTAACTTCATATACAGAGTGCTAATTCCTCTTTACATTGTATAGTACACCATTCACGCATAGCAAACAACTACTGCCATAGTTTTAATCGTGGATGTGGCCACAGTGACAATACACTGTTATTTACAGAGTTTCTATTTCGCCCAAACATATTTTTCGCATTAAATTCTTACCTAGCTTGTGTTATGCCGTTCTGCGTGCCGCTGCTTGATTCTCGTGTTCTCATGTCCATTCTCTTGGTTTAAGTACTATCGCACATACTGCGGAATGACCTTAAAACACACCGCTTTCTTCCCATTGGTTGCTTACCTTCCGTTGCTATTCTTTCCAATCTGGGGCAAGGCTGCATTCATTCCGCATACCGTCCTAATTAACCATGCTCATTTCCATACCCTTCTTGCATTTTTCACCTTATTTGAATTAGGCTTTCACTTTAGCAGGAGCGTCAATTCCAGGCATACACTACAAGCGCCATTTACGCCTCCATTCATTTGCTCCACCCGTATAGCCCCTATTACCACCGGTCCCGTAAGACGGGTAGCTGGGAGTTTTCGGCACCGGGAGGGATACCAACCACCATCTAACCTCCCCTAGTACTGACATTACACATTTTTAAAAACTCATAAGAAAGCAATATGTTTTCAGCCTTGAATGTGCGATGGGAATGGCGGCAATGAACTTGAATTTATGCGATCGAAACTGAATACTTGTCTTCTACATCTGGCCTTTATTCAGTATCGATGCAGTCGCGTAAGGTAACCGGGTCTGTCTGGTCTTTTCTGGCAAAATGTCAAAAAAGTGAACAGTTTGGTCGAGGAAATATCTATAAATGGAACTAACACATTAAAGATTGCTTAATTTCCGAACGGATAGAGTATGTGCACAGTCAGCCTTGAATGCGGCCAATCAGAGGCGCGAACAAACTCTGTAATCACTAATCCGTTCACTCACTGACTTTCCTGCGAGGAAGACGATTGTTCGATTATTGCAATCGACGTCGACCGTCCAGTGTACACAGGATGGTGAGTTGCGCGAGAAATTGTTCATGATAAAGCAGAGTTTCGCAGCATCTACCGTACGCCATCCCTCCTTACCTAACTTCCTCCCATGTCACGCCAGTGTCAAGTCGATCGAGGCTGGGCGTGGAGGCAGCGGATAAAGTTAAAAGCTCTTCCATGCGTTCGACGCACGGCCCGGTCCCTTTGACGCAAACTTCAAATCCCACGCGCGTGGAGGTGTCATAGAGGCCGTATGGAGGAGCCATTGCAGCCTAGCTCTCCATTCTTGTGAACGACCAAGTTATCCCATCAGTTGGCAGTCTTCCAAACCCTGACACTGCGCATCCGCATAAATTCGCACGCCTCCGATTTATTATTAATGAGGAATGCGCTAAGGTACTGAGAGCCCAACCCCTCAGTGTCGGCTTTACTTTCCCTTCCCTTCATTCCGGTGAACTTATTTCCGACTGCATGCAAGAACCACACTCTGTAACAAATGACTTCTTATGTAGCATACAGTTTTCTCATTGATTTTCGACGTCCTTAAAAATTCGAATATATTGCATGGATAGCATGCATAAAATTATTCACTATTTTATTTCTTTGGTAGAAAATCACGCCTTTTTCCTCTTTTATATTCGAAGGAAGAGTATAATTCGATTTTAAAATACTTTTCTAACTCCCGAATAATTCTCAACCTGACCTGCTGAATAACTGTCATTTTGGGTTTCAAAACTACAAGCCGTATATTTTCCTTATGCGGAAAACCATGCGTTTACGGTATTAAGAGGAGACCATATAGGGTTAATAAAATTAAGCAGTAATTTGAGCAATATTGTTAACTGTACAAGCCATACTAGTAAATGCAGATGTTGGACGTTTTATGAACGGCCATTTCATGGTATTAAAAAATCTTACAATTAGAAACCTTTTTGTAATCAAATTATATTCCACCTTTGAGTATAAAATTGAAAGAAAACATAATATTCCACTGAATAAATAAAAGGATGAATATTTTTATGCATTTTTTCATGAAATATAATTTAAGCGAAAAGCAATGAGATGTTTGCATGCAAATTTAGTAGCCATTTTTTGAAGAGTATAGATTTTGCATGCATTTGAAAATGAGTTCATTCGAAAAGACACACTCTGAGGTAACTGGGTCATTATAGAATTGTGCTACACGATGATAAGTTTTTCAACCATACTTAATTAATCTTTTCGAATCGAGAACGCATTTCAAAATTTCGGTATGCATTTCATGAGTTAGCCAACCTAATGTATTATAGTGAGGAATGCGCTAAGTTGCTGAGAGGCCGGACCCCCCAGTGTCGGCTTTATTCTACCTTCTTACTCCTATGCACTAGCTGACCTCCCGAGTCGGTCAAACAGCGGGTAACTCAATTGGACGCGGTGGCTGATGCGACGTGAATGCCTACGTCTTATGCTTCACTCGCACAGACTCCGCACTGACAGATGAACGCGTGCCGTGAGTTAGTCTGATAATTACTTTGGAGACCAAACTCTCGCACATCTCGTGGTCATTCACGCCCAGGTCCTCCCAGCGTAGTGGTGTGTGATCAGACCCAGAGTCGAGGACTATTGACCACTATACAGTTTCTGTACAGAGTACACATCTCGCTTTGGTATTGTGGTGGTCATAACACGCCATCTACCATGAATGTGAGCAACCATAAGGCAAGAGAAATAAGTGCATTGCAGCTGCCGGAACGTGTCTTCGTATATTCAGTCAATGGGCTCATGGTAATGTGCTCAGAGTCCTTACGGTCGTGAGAGGACAGAAGACCGTAGAGCATGAAAAATCTCCTCACAGATTCTCCTTTGGCTGTAAAGGCCTGGTGCACGATTTGGCAGTGCCTGTACAGGCACGTGTGTTGCAGTCGTTCTAATGAATGTCGTCCTGCTGGGGCTGGGGTCGTTGAAGGCATGACTAGTCTCCGACTAAAAAATCTGCCGATCAAAGCCTACTTAGGCGACTATAGTAGTCACTTCTGGATAGCAAATATACTCCAGTCATGGGCCCCGTCCTTACCGTTCTGTCCTTTCGGCTTTGTTGTTAATAGATGACTGGTGCCGTCTTGCACCCTCAGCGCGTCCGTTCCTAAAGGTTTCTTATAATTTTTGTTCGTCGGTTCGAGTGATTTTAACGGTGCACGAGTAATTTTGCGTACGATATTTGAAAACGCCGCTCTAGATAAAGACAGGAGTTCAGCCACCTCGTTTACAGTAGATGCGGTTTTTAATTATCTGTAATTAGTGTGGCATCCCTGAGGTCAAATTATCTTCTTGGCTTTGTTGCTACTAACCGTTCGTTAGTAACCACGTTTTACTCAAACTACCCTGTCTTTGTCACTGTACCCATATTTGTCGGTTCTCGTCATTTTATGTTCATTGTTCTTTGTCTATTGGCTATTGCCCTTTGTCTCCGTTCGCTTTTAAACCGACCACCACACGTTGGCGTTATTCGCTGACTGCTCGTCTAATCACCTCGAATGTACGTTCACTTTTCAATTTCTTCCCGCCTTATTACCTTTGCTGTGCTCCACTAATCTTACTGTTTATTGCTATAGAGCCACAAAGAATAAACGAGTTATTCCGACTGTCACCTGACATAGCTTTGACCTCGGGTGCGTCTATTTCGGTGAATAAACCAACACTGAATCGAGAAAATCTAAAGAATACTAACAATTAGTTCCACTAGTACATTCGAATTTCGCGACTAATGCCGTTACCTCGTAAGCCATGATTCATTATACGATTCACATAGACGCTTATTCGTGTTTTGGCCTCTGAGACCAACTTGATGACCCTTATCGACATCGTCTCTTCGACGATGCTCACAAGCATCATCACGTTAGGGTCTAAGTCAATATATACGATCCAGCGGCTACTAGATAGGACCAAAGGCCTGCTGGAACATTTAACTCTGCAGGTTCTGTCCAGAGTATTATTTTTCTAATGGACAGTATTCGAGTTTTCTGCTTTTAACGAACAAAAATCTCTTCAGAAATCAGGGTAATCACGTTTGCTTCGGCCATATGCGAGGGTAAAACGTCCTCCACAAGCTCTTTTTCACGTATACAGAAGGTGGGCTGACTCATGAAATGTCAAAAGAAATTCCGAAATGCGTTTTCATTTGGAAATGATTAATTATGAAGGGTTGTAAAAGTAATCATAATAATCATCATAAGTTCATAATAAATCAGTACCCTCAGGGTGCAGGCTTACGAATGAACTTTTTCCGCTGCATGCTCTGCAAAAAATGATTACTTATGTCGCACGCATTTTTCTCCTTGATTTCTGATTTAAATTTAAATATGTGTCATAGTAAACCTGCATAGAAATATTCACTCTTTTGATCATTCGGTAGAAAATGTCGTCTTCTTACATTTTTATACTTAAAGGAAGAGTATAACCCGGTTTCAAAAAATCCATAATTGTTGGACTTTTTAAACCACGAAATGCCCGTTAATTAAACATCTTGTTTCTGTATTTAATAATGTTTTTCGTAAAGTTTACATTATGGCTCAAATCCACGGCTAAATTTTATGAACACTGTATGGTCTCCTGAGAAATATGGGGCTTATAGTAAACGGAAAATATACACGTTGTAGTTTGGAGACCCTGTATGCAAGTGTAACTGAAAGCCGGGGTTTACAATTATTCGGGAAATGAAAAATCCTTTGAAAACCGAACTATTCCTTTCCTCAAAGTATTAATTTTGAAGATGTAATTTTCTACCGAGCGGATAAAAAAACGAATACTTTTATGCATTTTCTCATGCAATATAATTGAATTTTTAAGGGAATTGAAAATCACTGAGAAATATTCCTAATATATAGATAGCCGTCTTGTATAGGGTACAGTTTTTGCAGGCTTTTTAAAGAAGTGCTTTCGAAAGCAGACATTCTTGAGTAACTGAATTATAAGCGAATTATGTTGCGAGATGATTAGTTACACAACACTAATTAATCAATCTTTTCGAAACGAAAACGCTTTACGGAATTTTAGTTAACATTTCATGAGTTACTCCCCCTTACTCTGCATGGTCAAGAACTGAATTCCGACTCCCTTGCTACTTTTATCCTTCTAGCCGTTTGCAGTGTTTTCAACTATCGGTATTTCAGAACTGGCGCTTGTGGTTCGGTCACCTTTCAATTTGATGCCGCATATGAAAACCAAACCTCTTAAGATCACACGGTCATGCAAAAGGTGAACTGTCCACCAACAGCACTATTTTTGTTTACTCAGGTCTCGATGAATTTGTAAAAATTGGTTTTGCTTGTTTCATTTCTGGACTCCTGTTGCGGCCGTCGATGCCCGTTTTGAATTAAGTAAATGCGCATGCATTAATGTAAATGTGTACACATTGTGAATTACATGTGCGGTTGACCTTGACCGTGTGCCAAAAAGGTTATAACGCTGGGCCTGGGTTAAGTTAGTCCTATCTGACTACCTCTGTTTCTGATATAGCTTGTACTCAAAGGCAAAACGGCCAAATGTAATGGCTTGGCGTATTTGTCTCTTTCGTGAGAACTGCCAGTAAGCCGATTAATTGAAGAGGAAATAGTGTTGAAACTAATAGATTGTAGTATTCAACTTTAAGGGTCGCAATCCAAACAAATATTGCAGAGGCGCAATTGTGTTCAACTCGACAGCCGGCAGTCATTAGACTGGGTGACTCGAGATAAAGACCACAGCGACACTATCTTTACTGCCTGTTTATAAATGTAATTCGGCAAAAAATGCATGCTATGGCGGAAGTGTTGCGAGTTGTCGATATTGTAATCTCTTCCTGGATCTAAGTCAATAACCGAATGTAAAGAATGTTAACAGAATTGGGCCTGCATTTGCAAACATATTTCGTCTTTCATGAATCCTCCTAACTCAGAGTTATTTAAGAGTAATATAACCTGCCTTTATTCAGTTATCTTTTAGCAGTAAACAAACAACCATTTCTGGAGGACAGGGTGCTAATCGCAAAGCCGTACTCATTTGGGGAGAAATAATAAGATTTGGATGAAGGAGTCAAAAAGTAGGATCTAAAAACGTTTAGAATATATGTACTTTTAAAACCGTTTTATAAATTGAAATTCCCAAATTGGAGAAGACAGGTTTGCTATCATGAGTTACTGTGAGTGATCGATCTCAAGAAATGTTGGCTGAAATTATTCAATGCGTTTTCGATAAGGAAGGATTACTTGGGTGCAATTATAATAATTATTATCTTACAGCATAATCTTATAGCATCTCGGACTCGGCAGGATGTTACCATTTGAATACACTGCACTTAAATCTCCTGTAGAAACTGTACTTAATAAAAAAATGACTACTAAAGTAGCATACACTTTTCCCAGTGGTTTTCAATAATCTAGCAAATTCAGACATGTTCTATAGAGATTACGAAAAAGAAATGCTTTCCATTGCAAAATTTCATGGACTCTGCATTATATGTTTTTCATGGCATAGAAACTTATGTGATTTTCTTTACGCGGAACGCATGCACCTTGTAGAGTGAAATTACTAAGCGCTGATGCAACGAATGATCAGGCTCCAAATTATTTGGCAATTAGAAAACTTTTTTAAAACCTTATTATACTCCTTTCTCAAGTATAAAATATAATAAATACGCGATTCTCTATTGACTGACAAAAAGAAAGCGTATTTTTTTTTATGGTTTCTATAAAATATATTTGAATTTTTAAGACCCTCGAAAATCATTGGGAAAAATGCATGCTACTTATGTAGTCATTTTTACCGAGCACGCTTTCTACAGGAGGTTGAAAAAAAGTGGCTTTAAAAGGCGGCATCCTGCCGTGTCCGAAGTGTTATAAGAGTATGCCTTAAGATAATCAGTATTACAACCGCGATTAAGTAATCCTTCCCAATCGAAAACGCATTTCAGAATTTCAGCCAACATTTCAGGAGATAGGTCACACACTGTATTCCTTTCTTGATTATAAAATATAAAGTAGACGTGATTCTCTATTAAATGACTGAAAGAAAGCATATTTTGTTCGTAATCTCTATAGAATATATCTGAATTTGCTAGACTATCGAAAATCCATGAGAAAAATGCTTGTTATATAAGTAGTCGTTTTTACCAAGTACGGTTTCCACAGGAGATTTAAAAGCTATATATTCAAAAGCTGACATTCCGCCAAGTCCAAAATGCTATAAGATTAGGCCGCAAGATAATAATTATTACAACTGTACCCAAGTTATCCTTTGTAATCGAAAACGTATTTCAGAATTTCGGTCAACATTTCATGAGATCCATCAGTCACTGTAGGTCTGTTTAATTTGTATGGCTTGTTTATGCCCTGAGGATCAAAGAGGGGAACTCAATCTGTTGTCGTCTCGCAGCAGACTATTTCGTGGCATCGTCCAATAAAAACTCGTATTCAAATAATTAAAAATATTTATTACTTGCAAAAGAGCGTAATCAACAGCTTTTATGCACTTACAAAACACAGATTCCTCTGTAGCAGCAGTTATTGCATAGCTTAATCTGATCAGGAACACCTGTGTCAAAATGGACAATTGAGGATATGACTAACGATCTAGGAAACCGAACGTATCTAACTATAACTAACCGTCAGAATGGCTTGTGTGAATCCAGTCCGACAATATCGCTTAGATCAAGTGAAGAAGTTGTGGCTGCTGGCTTATCATCTCCAATCAAACCACTACAATAGTTTTGACTCATAAAAATAGGGTGTGAGTTCAACACTGGACTGAAGACCTCACGTATAATTTAAAGTTGCTGCATGTTCCCGTGCGCCAATTAACTTGGCTCGATTTTAGCTTAGGTATCAAGGAATAAAAGTTGGCTAATATCTCCATTTCTTTATCAAGCTCGTTATAGCATTCTTCCAAAATGTGGGTCCGAGTACCTCAAGAAACAGCTCTGATAGCACCGGCCTTAGCATGCACGTTAAGTGCAGGATAAAAATGAAGAAATTATTACA
Organism: Spirometra erinaceieuropaei; assembly: GCA_902702965.1. Lineage (NCBI taxonomy): Eukaryota > Metazoa > Platyhelminthes > Cestoda > Diphyllobothriidea > Diphyllobothriidae > Spirometra > Spirometra erinaceieuropaei. Next base: position 140,299 of record CACRXP010000178.1, on the reverse strand, counting down.
ACCGACTCAGTTGAACGGCAGCAACGTCTAGTCTACAAAAGAAAGCAAATGGGAGCTACTTCTGATATAAAACAGGGAGGATGTGAGTAAGTTTACATTCTCTCACATGTTTCGATTCGGCCTGGCCTATTGCCCCCAGACAGAGTCAAGTGCCCTTTCCTCACCATTACTCAGTCCGATTTCTGCCCGGTCAAAGTTTGACCCACAGTGCGAAAAAAGTGTTAAATCACGAGATTCTGTCTCATCACTACAGAAGGATGCCAGCACTGCTCACACATGACTGACATCGGCTACTGCAGAAACGTCGGCAGGTCAAACTCAGCTGCCGGGAAAGCTACTGACGAAACAGAAACACAGTACCAACAGCGACTTATTATGGCCTGCATGCAAATGGCAAGAAAGGAGTAAAAAACGGCAGAGTGTAAGACCCCGCGTATCTGACGACTCCAAGATGTACACCGAAATTCCATGTGGCTGCAAACACCACTTATTATTCACCGTTCCCATTGGTCCAAATTGCCTCGGCTTCCTGAGTGGACTTAACCTTGCCAGAGGTGATCAATTCAAATCCGTTATTTTTCAAAATTGCGTTTTGTCTATTTTTTAAATTGTCTCGCTCACCTTTGCCACATGACCAAATAAGGCATTCTACAGAAATTTATGTATTTTCCGTGGCTTCTCGCATTCCGCCTGCTCTTTATCCTGCGCATTGTCCCATCCGTAAAAGTTGCTCAACCATCCTTCAACGTACCTCACGGTCCTCAGACTACCTCAAGTTAGTTGGGGTCCCACACGCCACCGTTGTCAAGAACTGTACTACAATACTGTAACCAAAGACTGTAGGCGATTTAGTGGATACATTAGTGCGTAATCTGATGCAAAATGTCCTCAATAGCACTCTGCATAATTTATTGTCATCCCGAAATCCCTTCTAGGTCGGACAATATCACCGCCCTTGAGGCATACTCGACAGTTTGCTCACGAGACGAAGAGATAAGAGTGATGTTTTTTATTTCTTGGGTTTGGTTATAACCTGGTGAGCATTCAATTTTCAAAATTGTTACAAATCTTATTATTTTGCATGTAACGACTTGAGTAGCGAACCCTCACACGTTGGTCTCCATAACGTGCTGCATTCATCTATAGCCCAAAGAAGTGACAGGTTAGTAAAAGTCAGCCTATTTTCAATCCTCGGCCGGGGTAATTTGAATAAAACACTATGAAAGGATAACTGAGCGCTTAGTTATGCCTGACATCGGCGACTGCAGAAAGATTGACGAACGCGTAAATTATCAAGCGTCAGGTATGAGGTACAACTTTGATACTTCACCCTCTCATAGTCTTCCTTATTTTTCCAATTAAAGACTTCGACTCCATTCCTGGGAAGTGGAAGCAGTCTTCAGCTAAACACTTGGCAAACGTCAGGAAGTTGGTTATGACCGACAATTTCTACTTATCAGAGTTCGCTAACTGGTCATTCAAGCAACCTTTATTCACCAACGGAGCAAGCGACGTTGCATGTTAGAACATGCGTGTTGTCAACTACAGGATAGTTTTCCAGAGTAATTTACAAACCTGCCAAAGGCATGTTTCTAAAATCTATCGACCACTAACTCGGTGGCTGCGCTATTGTGAGGCCAGATGAACCGGAGGTTCCGCATTTTAACAAACGAAAATCGCTACAGGAAATTGACTTACTCAGGCAAACAGGCGAAATTCTGCCGGGTGCTTTTTCTTGTATATTACACATGACATTAAGACCATGTGGCAAAACCAAGGAGTGCTTCGACTCACTTACAATACTTCGTAGGCCTGTGAGCCCTCGGCGGTTTTCTTCGGTAGCCTCTCCCGTTTTTTCTTAAGAACTAACAACCACATGAATATAAAAAAGGGAATTTATATATTTTCGCCCATCGAAACTGTGTAAAGGTTTTAGCTGAGTCCGTGGATGACATATTTGTCCGCAGTGTCATAAAATGCCGCATATCAGACTTGAAACAGAGGCTATTCAAACAAAAAGTACTTCTGGTTGCACATATCAGTAAAACTTCGTTGTACTCTGCTGGCATTTCCGTGCCAGAATTGTGACCCTGAATATGAGTGCTGCCAACAAGGTCACACTAGCTAAACAGTAGATTTCACACAGTGAGAGAGGGACACTTATGAAAACTTCAAAAGAGATTAAGCGAGTTTTTGTTTGAAAAGAAACAATTCGAGTTCTCTGTTGTTGTGAAGTTCTGTCTTCAACTTCTGTCCGCTTAATTTAACCCTTGACCAGAAAGAGTACACTGACGACTGAAATTGAGTAGTAAAAGAGCGGTTGAAGCGTCGTCTGCTTGTGGACGAATGACATACTGCTGCCCTCAAAATATAGTGAAGTCACACTACAAACTGGTTTACCTTTTAGAACTTTAAAGAGGTTCATTAATGACTAACATACATGGCAGAAGCATGCTTGATGACAACACTGGACCCTACAAACCGAAGCCTTACAAACAGTAAAACCAAACGATTAACAAGACCTTAAGGCCTACATTTTTACAACAGAGTGTGCGACGATCAGCCCTTCGAAGCTGCAGATACTTAAAATAGAAAATTTATAAACCGCAGACCACTGGACTCTGGCTTTCCCGCAATCATGCGCAGACGAGTCATGTGTACCACAATTCAAATTAGATTTAATTAGCTGGTTCGCCTTCTAAATACACCACTGTTCCAGTGACCTACGGTGCTGACACATTAAATGTTAACCGGAATTCTGAAATGCGTCTTCGTCTCGAGCAGATTATTTAAGATGGGTTGTAATAATAATTACCGTTAAGCGCAATCCTCAGATGTACTATTTAGTTCAGGATGCCGGTTTTCGAACAAATGTCTTTCTGGTCACCTGAGAAAGCTACACTCTGTAAAAAATGGTTACTTAAGTAGCGTAGATTTTCCCATTGATTGTCGATGCCGTTATTAATTCAAATATATCTCAAGTTAAACATGCATTAAAATTGATTATTTTACCCATTACGTGAAAAATTACTTCTTCCTGAAATTGTATACCTGAAAGAGTGTTTTATCCGGTTTTAAGAAAGTTTCTAATTATGGGATATTTTAAGACCGCGATTCGCCAGTTAATAAAACACCATGTCCCTGCATTTAGAAATGTTGTTTGCAAAGTTTACAATATGGCTCATGTCCACTGCTAAAGTTCATGAACCCCGTATGGTCTCCTCTTAATAGCCTATAAAAATTTAGGACTTTCCCTACAGGGAAAATATGAAGCTTGTAATTCAAAAACCCTGAATGCAAATGAAACGGCGGGTTGGGGTCCAAAATTTTACGGCAATTGGAAAGCCTTTTTAAAATCGAATTATATCTTTTCTTCAGTTATGAAATTTTAAAAAGGCGTAATATTCTACCAAATTAGTAAGGGAATATTTTATGCGACTGGACAACTACAACATGTGTTTCCCAGCCGACAGTGAATACTAACCACGTGCTGGCTATGCTCTGAGTCACAGTTCGGTCCTCAATTAGGACTACGCCTGAACAACGAATTAGGTCTCTAGAACGAGCGAGCTGCGCTGCATCCATTCCAATATCGCATCTTACAAACACAGGGGAAAGGGAATGCCAAGAATGGGAGTGGACATTGGAAAATACAAGGCTAAATGTCCATGTGTGCGTGCCAAACGTGTGCTTGTGTATAATCCAACCGTCACAGGCACTGACATTCAGCGCTGCTCAAACAGGTTTACCTGTCAACGGTGACTTTAACGTTATTGTGTTTGAAATAAATCAGACTTACGTTAAGCCTACTTTGGCAGTTCGGCCGTCGTGATCGACGTGGTCCATCATGTAATCCAAAGTAGGATGGGAGGCGGGACAATGACTTCCTTGTGAGAGCGGGTGCTTGGCGCAGCAAAAACGTGCGCCTTGGCCCATCACCAAATTCCCTGATGCACAGCGTACACTGACTTGTATTTTTTAAAACAAGAGAAGAGTGGCGTCTAAGATACCAATTGGTGCGCCTGGAGCCTGCACCTAGGCGCGCCGCCACATCCCCACTTTTGACACTTGATATGGGTGCCCGTCAAACCCCGATCAAGCCTATCTGTTATTCCGGTGCGTCTACCATGTGGTTTGTCTTAGCTGCCTACCTGAACACCTTCCTCAGTCCCACTGGAAGACAAAGATAAGACGACTTGAAGTTGCGTGGGGTGCAGTGAATGTTACTGCTGAGCAGCCCATCTGCGCCTGGCGCACATAACCTGGCTCCCACTTTACATTTCAGTCCTGAGAAAAATCGGACTATGCCGTCTGTTGGCAGACTTCAAGTCGATACTCTTCGAGCGTCAGTTTTATTCTAGTACGAGTTGTTCTATTTTCCAGCCGCCCCCCCTCCAGTAACCACATCATTCACCCAAGTGCTCGTGCCTACAAGTACATTGACCATAGGACCCACGGAAAACAGACACTATATCCCTCAGTTGACAACCATGGAAACAGTAACAGTACGTTATTATTCATTTGTTGCTTAGAATCAACGTAAAACGGCAGAGGAATAATTTGACATTAATATACTGTGTGTTTTCACTCACATTCACAGTTGCTTCACTTGAGGCTGTCACATGCAACGCAGCGAAAACGGACTTAACTGCCTGGGTCTCAGTCAAACGAAGGACTTAAGCCATAACAATTTTTGTTTCTGAATAGCCTGCAATGTATCAAATCCTTAAAAATGCGGTAGCTGTGCACTGTGTCAGATCACTAATGTCAACGGCGCAGTCATGAATTCCAACTTTTGATAACCTAGGCAGTGTTTATTTGGCACGCATTCGAAGACGCTGCACACATGCGGAAAACTTAAACCAGGAATAGAGTCTTTTTTCGGGCATATGCTCTATCATAATATTTAGGGTTATATCAAGCTGCTATGAGTAGCGGGTTGTTCTAATAAAATCCTATTAAGCAGAAAACTACTAAGTATCTCGTTCAACGCAAGGTTTATGTGCCAAAACTAATGCATTAATGCTTATGTAACATACGCTAAATAAGTTAGTAAAACTTCAATCCCGATGTCAATAATACGGACAATTATACACTTGGTACCGGAGTCTAAGACTATATGATTTCATTAACAGTCTACTGAATGCTAAATTTGCACCAACCAAAAGCTCCAGTAACGACCCTGTCACGGTGCAAATTTGACCTAAGCTTGTGATGAAATACTTCATTTCTAATGAGTGCTTTTGGCCGAACGTAAACCTAAATGGTCGTTAAAAACGGAAAATAAACAACACCGGAGTTCGGTTACGAAACACCTGGATGACATCCGCCATGTGATGGACTCAAGGACTGCATTTAGGGCGATACTTCGGTTGACGAATAGATATCTCGTGCGTTTTCGATGGCCGCGTTACCATATATAAAGAACGTGTCCGAAGCGATGGAGCGTATCGCTGGAGAGCTCGGCGTGGTTATCGCTCACAGTCCGACAGCGACCTACGCAACAAATTCATGCGAGCGGAAAACCGACTAGAGGTGGGTGAAAAATCAGTTGTAGTTTATCAGATCTCGTGTCGGGACTGACCTCGCCATTACACAGGACAGACCGGACGACGACTTAGCATGCGAATAACGTAGCACAAACGGGCGGTCCAGAGAGGCGATCCGTTGTCTCAGGTCGCCACTCAAACCCACTCAGGCCACGAATTCAACTTCGCGAGCACGCGGATAGTAGCGCGGGCCAGCAATAAGACAGGACGAGAAGTGCTGGAGGCCTGAGTGTCTGACACCAACCCTATCAACAGACACGTTGACATATCCTCCGCTATCACGCGCTCCGTTCCCGCGGCCAAAAGGCGAGACTCAATTTCCAGCCAGGAGGGCACGCAGTCACGCCGCCGTGAGACAGTGTGGGACTCAGTTTTTCGCGAATACCACCCTCTGCACTCCTATCCTCCCCCCCCCCTTCATGGCTTGACTACAAAGACTGATCATTTGATGCCGAATTCTCAGTCGCTGATGCTAGCCTCCTGTATGACACCGAAAGCTCAGACTAATACGCGTACTATTACACAGATCTTTTGTTCATTTTCTTTACAACAAGAACCTGTGATTCGCAAATTTGATTCCATCCAGGAAAAATCATGTATTATATAAGCAGTTTAGTCACGTAATTAGCCTCTCCCAATGTCAGGGTAAAGGTCCGGTCGAGAAAATAATCCATTCTCTCTCCCGTTGCCATATTGCATCTCTACTCCGACATGACTGACTAGCGTCCCACGCTGTGCAGTTCTAATCACGTTTAACGAGGTGTTTCTGTAACCCAAACTCTCCCGCCTTCATGCACACCAGGACAACCCATATGCCAGATCAGCAGTCCCCGTTTTTATTTATCTATCACGCCTGATTTTTCTGTACCGTTTTCTTATTAGACAGCTTCAAACGTTCGCATGCATTGACCGTGAGCATTTAATTAGGAGGTCGCGTAATTGTAGAAAATTATTAAGTTCCGACAAGTTGGTCGCCTTTGCCTTGCTCAAACTTCTCGCATGTAAACAATGTGTCCACTTCTTAGCGGCTCACTTGGCAGGTCTCATCGCAAAAGGGCAATGGCAACTTGCAATACCAGTCCACTGTGTATTTTCACTTATGTTTACAACATGGTGCTGACTGCGTGACGTAAAACGCTGTAAAAGCTGGTTTTTGTTCAAAAACAGCTTTTATTGCCGTCTTCGATGATACAGTTGACGTTGAGGGCATTCTTCCTTTGGTCGACGACTGGGTGCCTCGTACGATTCTCAATGGTCGCGACAGTATGGAGGAAAACGTCAACACTGTGTAAGCAGCTGGTTCACGGGTGTGGTCTCTCTCCAATGTCAAAGAAAAGGTCGGTGAAGGAAATAATCCACTCTCTCTCCCCTCGCCTCACTGCACCCCATCTGCTGCATGACTAATCAATGTCCCATGCTGTGCAGTTTTAATCACGTTTGACGAGGTTTCGCTGTAAACCAAATTCACCCACTTTTACCACTTCCCGCCTTCATGACAAGCCACATGCTAGACCAAGAGTCCCTGTTTTTATTCCCCTATCAGATTTGATTTATCTGAACAGCCATCTTACTAAACAGTTTACCTTCTTAGTATGCAGTAACTGGGGATAGCTTGAATAAAGGGTCGAGTAGTTTTAGGGCGTTATTAAATTCAAACAATTTGATCACTTTCACCATATTCAAGTTTATTCCGCGAAAATCACGTTGGCCGGCATAAATTCAGATCAGTAATAAAGACATGAAACACTAGTCTATTGTGTATTTTCACTTATGTTCATAACATTACGCCGACTGCTTGACAGAAGACTCCGTAAAGACAGGTTTATGTTCAAAAGTAGTTTTTGTCGTCGTTCTCGACATTAACGTCGAATCTGAGAGCATTTCTCCTTTTGCGACGAACCAACACGAAGGAGATGCCAATTGCCAGCACCGCCAATGCAAGAATTCCACAAACTGTCACCGCGATTGCTGCTGGCGGAAATCCCTCCTCTTTCAAGGTCTCTGGAGTGGTTGGCACTGTAAACAAATAGGAGGTTTATTAATGCATACACGTTGACTACAAAAACATGGCTGACACATTAATTGATGAAGATCAACTTGTGTCCGTTTGCAGGCCCGAAATGCGCTCTTTAACATTCGTCTACATAAGTTATAAAGGATTTGAATGAGCGCGCGTTGTCGACTGTTTATCATCAGGCCAGTACAATATTATACATCTTGGTGGGGCAATGGACGCTGTAAAACAACCAATGAACATTACCGATACGTATGGATAAAGTAGAAGGAGTCCTGATATGTCCGAACAAGAGTGTTCCTATGTGAATTCTTCCAGCATAAAGTGGAGGATACAGTCGATTACTCGATCATGTATATCATTCGATTTAGTTCGTTAATACATTATGAGCGTACCAATTAGTACTGATATTGGTGCTTCCTATTCCTTCTGTTTAAATTCGAAGAATCATCTTTGGGAGGAAAATGCAGGGATTTCTTTACTCGCTCTCCCCAGTTTATGACACCAGATGTCCCCTTGCGTAAGAAAATGTTACAGCTACAGTTACCTTTCGATGGGTAGTTTGCATTACTCTACTTAATCCATCGAGTAAATAAAGTTGCTGCACACCATTTTCTGCTTACCGGTAGACGCTTCTGTTTGAACTTCCACCGTTGTCGTCTCCACATATCCTGCCTTGGTGTATATCCGGACGGATACGCTAAAACGAAACCAAATTTTTACTCCACCCAAACCCCTCTGAGGGATTAAATTAAATGTCCGGGTCAACAGGCGATAAACAGCAGGTTAGGACTGTAAACATTGTGCTCACTCGTAAGTTGTCTTCGGTTTAAGAGGGCCATTGAATGAGTGGTCCTGTCGAATCGTCCCGCCATCGACGCCAAGGACAAAGTGGGTGTTTGGAATAGCCTGGCTCACTGTTCCACTGTTTTCTCGGACAAGTACCTCCCACGACTGAGCACCGTTATATATGTGATCATAGTAGGTCTGTAAAGGTAGAAAAATACCAGCAGACCTTACCATAGGGTGATTTAGGATGTCAATTTAATAATTTGAGACTGTTAACAATGGTCCTACTTGAGGATATTAAACTTCCCAAAATCGAACCTCTGCAATCTAAACCCGCTGACTTTGTTTCTCGCCCAGTGCTGAGTAAACTGAGTCGACTGCCCTCTTTGTATTAGATGATTTCAAACGCTTATTTGGGGCATCCGAACTTCTCTCGCTGGCCTATCACCCCAAACTTGGTTGCCTCCTAGTCATTGGCATAAATTCGCCAGCCCGTCTACGACAGCGAATTGTTAGTTGTGAGGCCTCCTGTCTCAAAAATACTCTTTGAATTACAGAATGGAGTAACATGCTAAAGGGCGGCATTCCCATAAGTCCTGTATGAGCTACCGGCTCATTTAAAAGAACAGTACATCCGATATTAATGTCACCGTCTTTGCCACCAATACCATGCAATGCAAAGCAGGGCATGCGTTGCTTGGTTTCATACTATTTTGGGATTAAGTAATGTTTTCCGTCTAAACGAAAATTAAATGCCACTCTAAAGGATAGGATGAAAGAAGACAGAGAAGGTAATTTTTTAAGTAAATCAAATGATGTTTTGCTGAAATACTGGGGCCTGGCCTTCCAAATTTACGCAGTTGTTGTTCGCTTATAATTTGACAGAAAAGGGGCGTGTATCTATGCAAAAATAACCGGCTTACTGGTCCTCCAAGCTGTTTATTGACAACTCGATTTGCCGCAGTTTTCTGCCTCTCGCTGACCACCACAGAGATTGCTGTAACAGGGCTGTACTTGGCGAATGGAATATCTTCCAGGCTTAGAAATAGGGGAACCTGCGTGGATGGATCAGAAGCCGGTCTGACGAAGTCTGGCGATGTCAGCTGCGAAGTCAGTTGTGCAACGCTATCCTCGGGCAATTCTGTAAGTAACAATTGATGATATTGAAAAACATTCATAACAGACGAACCAGCGTGCGTTGTACAGGTGATTTACAAAAACAATTTTTGATTTCCGCATCCAACTACTTAGTCACTGTCTCTTCTCTTTTAGTGGAGTATTTAAACAAGACAACCGAAATACTAACTTGCATCTGTGCTTATCCTGACGAATTAAACTGCTTCCTTGAGATGCATGGTCAGACGTTGTGTAGTGAACCTAAGTAGTGCATAAATCCTTTCCGAGCAGACTTATTTTGGGCATAACCAACCGGGGATAATAAGATAGTTAATTTTTTTTAAGTGGCAGAGGCTATATGATTTTTAATTTTAGGCCACCACGTGTTTCCTTTTAAAGGTTTATTCCCAGAAGATCTGTAAAGTCTTCACTAGTTTTTCCTATGTGACCCGCCTCAAAAATCGACCGATGTAACATCAATTGTGCGCTGACCTTACTATAGGTTGATTCATGATTTCAATAAAATACATTGAAACTTTCAACCATGGTCCTGCTTGAGCATATTAAACTTCCCAACATCGAACCGCTGCAATCTTTGATCGTCGATTCTTGTGTAGATTGACTCTCACGTATCCGAAACACTTTTGCAAAACCTCCTTTCTTCTGCAAATTTTGTAAAAACATTCGGTGACTTTTAAAAGTTGTAATCGGGACTAGCTGTTCGTGGATTTGAAAATACTTGCTATTTCGGGCATTGTCGTAGATAAAACCTATTATTAGATAAGCGCTTAAAACTTTAAAATTATCATCTAAGAATCACGTATCTACAAAAATCGCATATTACTTCAGGCCGCCTGACGCCAGTGAAAGGCAATTTAAATTATTCGTAGGGTCAACAAACATAACAAATTAAATGCCTCAATATCAACTAAAACATTTCTCGCATATCATTTTTAGGAACATACAATCTACTCAACAAGGGAAACTAAAGTCAACTTTTGGTGAATCTCATCTGCAAAAAACGACTGAATTCATCCATATATTAAAGCACCGACAAAACATATCGAAAAAATAACGCAAGCATTTCGAACTTATCGTAAACGTTTGTCTTCCCAAATACACAGCAATAATAGTCCTTAGTGGAGTTTATCTCGTCCAATTCGCGTAATCAAAATGCTGTTCAACGCACCGGCTCGTTAGGCGACCGTATTCACGAATTAGTACCGACAAATGCCTAGGGACAGAAACGACGCTTCTTTGTAATTTTTGCCGCCAACCAATTACATCACACATCCCAGCTGGGAGTGCATGAGATGTGTACTAGACTGCAGTCTTTATCGAAGGTCCAGACTTTTTCCTTTTAACCATTGACCCAATGTTGCCTAACAGACATCACGATGCAAGTTTGTGTCCGTCAGTAATATCAATGAGAGAACATTGCTATGTGGACCGATACTTTCTCAAAAATGGCCACTTTCTCCCCCTGTTCATAATCGACATCGAACAATTGCATTTTCGACCTTTTAGGAGTGATCTGTAAGGGCAAAAACTGTTAT